>JAQGCH010001031.1:0-17865 GCA_034699485.1 Nanhermannia elegantula | reverse complement strand
AGGGGAAGAAAGGGGTCAATTTTGATGAGTTGCAAACGAAAATCTCTCAGTGCCAGAAGTGGTCAGTAGATGTAAGCGAACATTTCCCACTACACTGAGAATGTAGTGTTGCTTTACTTGAATTGCGATCAGTTTGGACAGGAATTGTGATGCTTAGGCCTTATGTACTGCTATATAAAGGCTTAAAGGATGCAAAGAATTGGAAGGAAGTGTACACAGATATGCTATTCACAAGTCGTATTGGAGAGGATAGGATAGGCAGAAAAACTGATAATGTTTGAGGGGAATAGAGCCACACCTGGAACTTATGTGTAGTTTTACTATTGTTGTGTTGTATGCGTTTTCAACTTTAACAATGATTTCTTCTTTTAAAGTAAAAGAGTCCACATTTTTCTATAAAAGGGAACCAAAGTTGCGTCCACTTTGACATTAACTATGATTTATGAGTGCTTTGGCCACCGCTTCTTTTTTAAAGTTTAAATCTATAGAAATGTTACATAAGCACGGATTGTAAATCGCGGTTTATGATCAGCCACTGATCCACATATTGTTCTCTCTTTTTGTTCCATTTTTGAAAATATTTCCTTATTTTTCTCTACAAAAACATCCCTTTTTTGAAAACATATTCTTTTCATTTTTAACCCAATGTTTACAAAGGTTTCGTCTGTTTTGACCCAATATTTGCAATTAGTTTTTCAACTAATGCATTATTTAATTGAAATGTATTGACTATAGAAAACAAAATTAATAGAAGACTAACTATAAAAAAGCAAAAATTAAATGAAAAACAATTTTATAGAATATAATATTCTGCAAAGATTGGTATAACCAAAAACATTGTTGAACAGAACATATCGTTTTTAAGCCAATTGCCGCTTATATTAGTTTCTATTGCAAGCCATCCCTCTGTTGTTAAAGCTTTGAAAACGTTGCCATCAATTCCAACCCATTTTGAGTTCATTTCTCCAATAGTATACTTTTATTTCTCATTTTTCCAATAGCGAGGGCTGTCTTTGCTTAGTGTGGATGTGGTTCTCAATGTTGAGCTCTTTCAGCGATGTCAAGCATTACATACCATCTGAAATGCTTCTTCTTTTAGGTTTCTTTAAGTGAAGTATTTTTCATATTATTTCATAAGAACAAACCCAAGTATACTATTTTGCTGTGATTTTCCAAATATTAGTCATAATGTCATAAATCAATACAAAGTTTTCGTATTCAATATTACTTTCAACTGAGTGTTGAAGTTTGGAGAGCATAATAACCACTTAATAGAAAAATATATTTATTTTTTATTTCATTTCAACCCAAAAATTGTTATTTAATATTTTTCTGCGAGAATATTTCAACCTTTGGTCTTATTATAAACTCAATTATCAATTGATTATCTATTTTTGATTAAGTTTCAAATTGAAGTGTGCTGTGAAAGAGTAAAAACTTGTGGCAGAGCTATTAACGTTTCTTTTCTTTGCTTTCAACTTGGTTCTGGTTTTTGTTTTCCATACTTTTATTCAAAGTCGAGGCGGGCATAAAAGCCCCTAAAAATTGCTTCAAAACGGGTGCCGAAACAAGAATGGCCGAATCCAATGGTGAGTTTATTTCTTATAAATATAAAATTTATTATCACTTTGTGAAAAAGTCAGCCTTAGAGTCAAAATAGTGGCCACATGTCTGTTGCTGTGTTGATTAAATACTGATAACAGCCAATTAAGTCGTTTTGCTTTTGCATCTTTTATTGCCTCAATTGGGCCGCCGGTGCTCGAGGAGAGTCAGTGAGTGAATGTGTGTGAGTGAGGGAGAGCAGGTGTTATCCAACCAAATGTTAAGGTTGACTTTGCATCAATTTTTTTTATTTTTGTCGGACACTGAATTGGAACCGAACCGAGCATTTCATAGAAAATGGTCATCAAATGTAGAACTGCTTCAATCCTGTTTCACATCTAACCCGCACTCTCCGACCCTAAAACCATTAGCTATTTTTGGACCACAAGGTTATGAAAAGTTTGCCCTTTTCTCTGTTGACGATATCGAGAATTTATAAGTTTTGCTGCTTTTAGCCCTACATTCCCTTTGCTTGCTGTGAGTGTTGTTTACCACATACAACATATTTATATATTACTTTATTTTTGTTTCAATATATATACAAATTATTCTTTGGATTCGTGATCCCATTAACTTGAGAAACAATTGTTTTGTAATAGATTTTGTATTTACCCTACATTTTAATTAATTAATATTATTCTCAAATATAATAACAATGAATGCAATTCTAGAATAATTTAAAGCACAACATATACTGTATTTTAAGTTTATTTTTGGTAAATAACTTGTCCTCTTTTGTGAATTTCAATAATTCTTTGATCAGATTTAAGATATTTTGTTTCACTTCAATTAAAAAGACATTTAGTTTAATTGAACTTTACTGTATAGAGTTTTCAGTTGCTTTACATTTAATTTTATGCATAATGAAAATCATATTAATTTCGTATTTGATTTAATATTTTATCAGTAAATAATGAGTTACAAGATAAATAATGATAACGAGCAGTACATTATATTTATAGAAAATAATTGATCCCAATATATCTATGACTTGATTGATATTAATTAAATATGAATTAGTAGAGAAAATATTTTGCATCACTTATTCTCAATTTAAATGTAACGGATTATTAGGGAAAATATATAGTAATTCATATGCCTTTCAACAAACTTAATTATGATAATTCTTTATTGAACAATAGGCCCGGATTACAGAACGTGTTTGACTGACTCAAATATTAATGCTTTACTTGTATTTCATTGTATTTGTAAACTAGAGTCCCGTTAAAGTAATTATTTTAAGAGTCATGAGAGAAATGAACCAATTTATGGACTAATGACAAGAATTACTAAAATCTCAAATTCATTCTCATTTAATAGCTTATTAGCATTTAAATAAATAGTTTGCTCTAAAAATAAAATTATGAAAGAAAAGTAAAATAATTAGATGAAAGGCCAAACTTAATGAAAAGGATAACTACTTTAAGTGATGCTACAGTTTATGGGCGAATATAAACTAATTATTTGTTAATTTTTATCAGTAACTCCCGTTTTGTTGAGTTCATGAGCGACACAATCATTCTTTGATAGTCTGTCATCAATCACATTAAGTCTGCCTTCATTTCAAAACAAAAAATTAAAGCTTTTAAGTTTATTTATAGACCGAAAGCATCAGAGAAGAAGAGGTGGCAAAGGCTTATCTAAGTCTACTTCCTAAGTATTTTTAGGAATACTTTTGATAAAATGCGTTATTTCTAGTTTACAATTGATGGTAGGCTTTAGAGAAGGAGATGAAGAACAAACCTCCACAGAATATTATTATTTTTTATGGTTCATGCGGTGTCACCTCGTGAACCAAATTGTACACTACTCTCCACTATTTCCCCACTCTTTTCTATCCCTCTATTTTGAACCTGACTGACCATTACGTCATTGATCAATAAGTTGTATTTGATTTTAACAGAATCTAATACTTCGCTGCATCGCTTGCACAAGCATTCAATGCAATACTTTCTTATGTGAGTTTCTTTTTGTTCAGGCATCGCATCGACTGTCAAACAAATCATTTTAAGCTCAATCTTATTCACATCTTATTGAGTTATTAACAGTTATTAACTTATATACACTTTCTGTGGAAAACATCTTTTATTGCATACAGAAAAGCAAACATTAATTCAATTATTTTAAATTATTTGAAAACAGAGTACTTTATAATTACCACTAAAGTTATTTTAATCACATTCAGATTGCTTTTACTTTTGGATTTGAGTGCAGATGCAGTTTTAGTGAGCTTTCAAAGCTTAAAAAATATTACTTATTTGTCGTCACATTATATTTATTTTTGTTTACAACAAAATTTTGGGTAATAATTCATTTCATTTTAAAAGTTTTCTCAGTTTTTACAACTAAATTGCTTTCTTAGTTGAGCAGTTTTCCTGACACTCTATGAAAATGTAAAGTTATTATTGTATTTGAACAATAAAAGGCGTGCAATACCAGTGCGGAGTAATGTGCAAAATAAGTTTAGAGCAATAATTCACAATTGAATGCCTGACATCTCTCTCAACACTACAGATATGGAGTTTAGAACTTTTCACACTATGAAAAATGAAATATTTATATACCATATTATATATGCATAACATAATTCATTTATGAAAGAGAGTAAAATAGTTGACTTGGTACACAAGAATTAGTCTGAATAGAGCCTATGGCACAAAGACGTGTCACTTTTATTTTGCTATTTTATGGTTCAATTCTCAGAACTGAGATCACAAATATTTAATGTAATTAAAATAGTGATGGCTGTGAAAATTTGAACTGATTATCGACCACTCCTAATAACGTCACACATAAACCAATATAAGTTCGGTTGTATGAAAGATGTATGAGAACCCAATTTGGATACTTTTTATTTGCAGTGCTCCTCCTTTCTAATCGATCGACTTGACTAAAAAGCATTAATAGTGTGGGGAAAGCTTTGGTTAGTGTTGTAACTCAAGTATTACTGCCAGTACTTTACTTGAGTCTCTCATTGCCTTTTATTTCAGTGTCAGAGAGTAGTGAACAGTACAAAAATTAGAGAAAAAACTAAATACAAAATGAGACCAGAAATATATATTTCAAATACGAACTTAAAGTTGGATATAATATACTTATTTTGAAGCATAGAATTGTCATAAGACAGGTGTCATATATTATCTGCATTGCGGAGCAAAAGGTAAGAGAGATGATGCCTCTGATGCCTCACTCACTCACTCCTCCGCCTCCTAAAAAACAAGAGCATGAGAGCCAACCAACCAAAATGCGGCAAATGTTAAAAGAAATTACTTTTGTTAAAAATGTGCGTAAAAGCAGTGCTTTTACTGAGAAATAATTTGATTGGTTGTCATTTTATTTCAACAAACAATAGAACAGTCCTCTAATGCTTGTGAAAGGCTTCAAAATTTTCAATGTGTTTCAATCTGTGTTCAGAGAGTTTGCTCTGAAACTCAAACCTAAATTTGAAATGCATTTTTCAAATCTATTGCTTCAGCTTTTTTCACGTCAACCATCTTTGATACGAACCTCAACTCTCACTTATATGCACCAGATATGCATCGCTAGACTTTTTCACAAAGTAATGATTCATTTTTCTACTAATTACTTATTGATTGAATCCGTTATTTTATCTTATTTTCCATTATCTTTAACTATATTTAAATTTATGTGCGTTTTATTGATTTAATGGATAGGAATATAAGAAAAATAAAAATCATAAAAATGAGTTCACCCTGTTATCGATTAATGCATTGTCTTATGGTCTGTAAGAATGCATATTACATAAAATGTAGCAATTATTGAGTGTTTGACCCCTTTTCAAAATACAATTAATTAGAAAATGTGTTGCAATTAATGTGAGTTAATGTGGAATAAATAGAAAATAAAATTGAGATTAGATGCCATGCCATGCACTCCAATATAAATTAATTTGTAGTTTTAAAAGAAAAGCTGCGAAAATTGGTAGTGAATGTCCAGTTATGACCACTCGATGGAGTCACGCAATCAATTTTACAAACTGTTCAATACTCCCCAGCTATCCAACAATTTAGAGTTTTAACCTTATCTCTCATAGTGTACTATTGCTGTACTACTGATGCGTGTAGTTATTGGTCTTTTTCAACTATAAAAGAGACAACAGATAGAGAGAGGCAAACACATGTGCGCATAATATTTTCTAAACCTAATGCTAACTTTACACTGCACTGCACTTCTACGCCAATATTCTATTTTCTAGAAATAAAATCGATTTTATTTTTGTTAAACCTAAAGGAAAAGTATAGTATAAAATCTATAAAACAGGCCACATCTCAATTGAGATCCTTGTTTGCTATCGAGAATTTTATGCTTCTATAGTGCAGTTATCACAATAATTGTAATGTCTAAAAGAATAATCAGTTGCTATGCTATCTTCACTGGCTTTCATTTATCTCTGTACTAAATGTCTTGTCTCTACTTTTTTATGAGTCTAAAATTAATTAATTATATTAATTATACTTTCACTTATAAAATACCTGAACACTAACAAATTTTTTGCATATCTTTATCAGCGTTCATCACTATTGTAATTTTCTGTTTCTTTTTATTTTATTGAATTACATTACATTCCATAAATTGATTGCAATAATTGTTAAAATCTTTTCAAACTTAAAAACAAATTATAAACTTGAAAATATTGAAATATAGCTTCAAATATAAATAATAATTACATTAGTACTGATAATAATCAGATAATAAGTGTAAAGTAGGGATGAGAATTCATATAATTTTTAGTCCAATGTCAATTCTATCGAAAGTTAAAATATTAATTCCAATCCCATGACCTTAAGTTTTCGATTTAAATAGGAAAATAATGCAAATTAGCAAAAATTTTAAAAATAGTTTTAAGCGTTGGTGTGACTCAATTTGAGTCTGAGAGAAACTTTAGTATTAGTTGTGAAACACTAGAAGAGAGGTGTTCAAGTGTATCACCTCAAAATGTTAATAAATTGGCTTTTTATTAAAATTCAACTAAAAGATAAATAAATAAAAAATTTTGACTCGCAATCAATGCCATTCCCATCATAAAATGGATTGTGATTCAGATTCTTATCTCTAGTGTATAGCTACTGGTGAGCCTTTTCGGTCATTTGTAAATTCTAAATCGGAGGTCAAATTCGACCGACAAAATTTACTTCAGATATTCGATCAAATTCAGAAGTCATATTCGATTACATAAAAAACTAATCGGTTTTATAAGACTATATTTTAAGAAAATAGTTTTCGCGCCAAAATTTGTTTAAAAATTTATTTCGCGCCATATTTTTTAGCACGTTATTTCAAAAAAACAATGTAAAAATCAATTATTTAAATTTTTAATGAAACTTGAAAAAAGTGAGTCGGGCGACCATAGTATACTTTTTCATTTTCTCATAATCCTTCGAGCTGTATAATTTAAATGCACATTAATACTTAATTTGACATTGCACAATAGTAACTTTTCCGGTCAAATTCGGTAAACTATGTTATCTGACCGAAATATGTTTTTTAGTTTGGGCGGTCATATTCGGTCAAATTGAGTCAATGACCGAAAAGGCCCACCAGTATGTATAGCATAAGCGCAGCTCAATTTGTAAACTTACTAAGCATCAAAATATCAGTAATGGCAAAAATTTCAATAAAGCCTTTAATTTATTCAAAATCCACACCAATTCAAATTTCTATTTTAGTCATATCTACAGTTTTAACATTTATTTGAAAAACAAAATAAGGAATTTCATTCATTGTTTTAATTGAGCTCAAAAATCTGCAAATAGTAACATAATAGTGGTGTTTAAATCATTGAAATTTTTTGTTTATCAATATTATTCTCAAAGTTGGACACTTAGTTACTAAATAACAACCTATTTAAATCTTTATGAAATCATTTATCTTTTGTGGTACAAATATAGTGCATAGATATGAAAAAATGAGAATTTTTGCTTCAATTTTATTTTTTGTTGTCATTGTTTGCTGAAAACATTATTAATACATGACAAACATGTTACACAATTTTTCATTTTGATAATAAACACGGTCATTTATGAATAAAGAGTTTGAACACCCTTCATAAGCTCAAAGCTCAAGCACACCTCAAAAAGGTGAATCTCAAGATAAAAATGATCCAAAAAATGAAACTCATGCAAAATTTATAAGTTTCGTTTCATAAAATAATAAATATTAATTCTTAAAAGTTACAAAATATAGAAGATTATCATTTTATATTCAAGATATTTCTTATTCTTAACTAACATCTCGTGAAAAACAATTATTTTCACAAACCAATTAAATCATAATAAATATTATTTAAATAATGATTTGTTTTTTATTATTTATGTTTATGTACTTAAATATACAGTTATTTGAATGTAACATAATATGAAAAGTTCTTTATCACGAGAGATTTTAATTTATTAAAATATTTGACATTCCAGTTTCGCGTTATTTGAGACTTGTTTTTGTGTCAAATCAAGTTTCTTTTTTGACCCTCTGTCGAGGCATTAACTTACGAAATACGTAATAAAATTTGATTACTTCAGTAATGGTATACCAAAAACATTGAGCCTTAAAATCCTGAGAATGGCATTCGTTTGAGTAAAATTGCAAACACAATAAAATAATTGAATTCATTTAATTAAAGTTTTCTCCAAATTGTCGAAAAAGTTAACGATATAATTATTGTCGTAAAAGTTGAAAATCGATTGAAACTGAATTAATTTAACAATTTCTAGAACTAACGCTTGGATCGATATTTGGGTTTTTCTTGAGATTAAATTATATGAAACTTTGGTTCAGTTATTTGAGAACTTTCTCATTCATCTAATTCTTCTCCTAAATAAGTTAAAATATATTTTAGAAATAATTTTTATTGCATTTTAAGCTTAAACCAAAAGTTTTGCCGCAGTTTTTAGCTGTAGTTAAGCACAAAACAGATTTCTATTTTCTACAATTCCCCTAATATTTTAGTATATCCTTATCTATGTTTGTATCGTATAATTCAATACTTTCAAATTCGCGGAAAGACTGCTCACCGAGTATATCTGTGTCGCATCCCTGTCTCTATCCCTAACCTAAAGCCCCTCTGATTTGCATTGAGTGACCATAAGAGGAAGCCCTCTCACTACTGATGGATCATTGGCGTAGAGCTGAATGCGCTGAGCAAAATATTTTTCATAATTGCAAATATAGCGAGCATTGGCTGTTGACCACCGAAGCGTAATACCGCCATGTATTACACACTGCGGGCATCTTTTCTTCTTTTTCTAATGCTTCAAATTTTCTTCTTGAGCCCTAAAATGTTGCAAAATCACGTTAATGTAGTTTAGCAGTTGCCTTAAGGTCTTAGCAATTTTAGGGTGTGACAGAGCCAGAAGGCCAACCGATACCCCACTCAACTATTATTAGGAATCATGTATCTTCACTTTCTTCAGAGGAAAACAACAGTTAATTTATAATGAGAGAGATTTTGCTTCTTGGCTCAAGTCTATGATTTCCTCTGCATTGTGTCGAAGTGACTGTTTATCAGCGAGAGAGCTAGTATAACAGTTCTGGTTGGGTAAGCCAACAAAACCAAAATAATGCCACTATTATTACCTCTAAAATATGTACTTTCGATATTCAAATCATTTATATCCAGTCAAATACATTTGCATTCAATCTTATTTAGCAAAGAAAAAATATGATTTTATCGATTAACTCATTTAAATAAACAAATTGATTGATTTTGTATCACTTTCTGTTTTTTATTAAAAAAGAAACCATAACATGAAAGTAATAATTGAAAAGTTGGTGCATTGAATCTTTGTTCACGTTTGAGTAATTCTTTCTTGAAAAGTATTTTTTGCTTTTTCACTATCGAATTACTCAGCTTATTAGAAATGTTTTGTACCCTATTTTGCAAATTTATAAATATTCTACCATTGCTTAAGAATGGAAACTTGCAATTAATTATTTATATTAGTTTCATATTTATAGACTACTAGTCAGGTAACTATAAATATAATCTAATCCAATAATGGCATTCAAATGTGTGCTAAAATAATATTGATTTTACAGATAGTAGTATTGCTGTGAAATGATTGAATCCATTTTAATCAGAGAATTAAATTTGAATCCATTCTATTCTAATGAACATAATCTGATCTAATTTATGGCTTTATTATTTTTGTTTCGTTCCTTTCTATTTGCTGATGAAAATTGATTTTGTGAGAATTGCATATAAATGTGTTCCACATAAATCTAATTATTGCAATACATGAAATCCAACTAAATTCTCAATTATTTATTCTATTTGTACATATTATTCATAAAGTTTAATGATTGTGTGTTATTTCCGTTTTTCAAATATCATTAAAAACAAGTTAAAAGTATTGCTAAAAATAAGTTAAAAGTATTGCTAAAAAGAAGTTTAAATTGAGTAAAAACTGCGTTTTTATATTTTCTTATCAAATGACAATTTATTGATTGAATCTCAAGTTTTAACGTTAGTGCAAAATAAACAGAAAAATGTGAATTTCTATCCTTATTGGGTGCACTCATTCCCGCCTTTAAGATTTGACGTCAGAATTTAAGAGTACCGGTGGGGGAAACAATTGAGTCCACCAAATTTGAAGGGGGAGTCAAAACATATATCAACTATTGTCTTGTATTGTTATATAAACTAAATGTAAGGAATTTAGTTTTTGTAACACAGCTTTCATCAGCAATTCCTCGCACGCGTCGCGTTTTTTTTGTATATTAAACTGAAGCAGTGAAGACATGTTAATTTAAAATACATTGACTCACATTTAGTTTAAATTTAATTGATCTCTGAGCTTAGAATTTTGACTCTGTGGTTGCCATGAGTACAGGTGCATATGTTGTACAATACAGTATCGTATAAAAGTATGGCATTGGGAGAGGAGAGCATTTTAAAATTTAATTCGCTCGGCAGCGGTTTTTGTATCCCTCCCTATGAACCTTCCTCTCACTTTCTCCTCTCTCTCCCATTCTATAAACAGTAATTTTATGGAAAGAGTATTTCGTGTTCAGTAACATTATAAAGAGAGATGAGAGGGGAAGACACAAAAATTGATGGGCATTTGCCGACATTGTGCTAAAGTTAGGCTAACTTACTCTGAACGTCTCTCTATCTCAATCGCTTTCATATATTGCTCACTTTAATGCTTACGTTTTCCCCATTCAATCGATCGACTAATACTGAAAAAGAAGGCATTCCCTTAAAAAATAGAACTACTACTGTGTTTATTTTTCTTTGGATCCCCTTTTTTGCAATGAATGTGCGCGCTGTGCACCGCCCAAACATATAGTGTGCTTTATAACATCAAGTGCTGCTTCAGTGTTGTGTCATTTGAAAGCAAAACTTTAACTGATATTTTTAGAGTAAAAAGTCTATTCTCTATACAGTATTTATGCGCTATTATTATATCAAAGCTTATTCTCAAATTAAATCCAAGAACCGGTGCAGCAAAAGCAATGATAAGTCGTGACTCTGTGTTTTGTGGCTGACTAGAGATTCACTTTTTGCTGATTAACCCGATCTCGTGTTGAGGTCAAGGCAGGCAAATACATAGGGACTAAAAGAGTCTCATTCGCTTATTTTTGGCATTAAATTAGCGCAAACTGTTTTCCTTCCGCTTCTTCAATAAGTGACGTAAAAAGTGACGCGTATTTCGTATAATCCTAACTCTGGCGACCCGTTCTTGCAAAACATCTCTTTCACTCTCCCTCACATTTTTTCTCCCCGAGGGACTGATGGTGTCCGTAAGGCAACGTCACGCCGGTCATCAAGAACAACAACAACAGCATAGCTGTTGTAACTCTCCTTCTTCTCCCACTAATGCAGGTTTGCACCAGTTTTATGTTTGTCTCACTGTCTCTTCAAATGCATTCTCTTGTGTTTTATATGTTATACATATAACTTATAACTTTGTTTCTCTCCCTCTCTTGTTGTTCTCAATCTGATTATAGGTTATATGAAATGTGAGATAACACTTATGCTCACTTCCTCTATCACTTTGTCACTTAAAATAATAGCGAACATAGTAATTGAACAGTACCTGCGTCTCAAATAATAGCCAAATTACTTTGTCTATTGTAGTCTTGTAGTCGAGTTGTGTGTTCTCTCGTGTGCTTCCCTTACATGCCTTATATGTTATTCTTTGCAATACTCTTGTGATGTGTTTTCCACTTTTTTGCATCAAAAATATGACGCGTTGACAAGTATTGCTCTATTGTTGCAAATAGTCTCTGAGGGTTGTTTGTCTGGGAAAGCCCTAAAAAATGTCAGTCCGGTTGACAACAGAAAAGCAACTATCGGTTAACTTTATCCAAATTGCATCCATACAATGTATACTTATTTTTGTATTATGCCTTCTGGTCAATTCTGGAGGCACTGACTAATTCTGTTGGTAACAAAACTATTTTTACTGATGAGTGACCTCATCAAACGAGTCCAAGTTCATTGCTTCGTGTCGTCAGTCACAGCACATACTTATCACTACAAATACTATTCATTACTCTCTTTCTCTTCTCTCTCACTCTGCGCTTACATTCATCTCTCTTGAGTATATATTTTACTTTTATTCTATTAGTGCCTCTCTTTATCCATCATATGCTGATTCAATAATAGTTAGTACTGTACAGACCAGAATAAATTGCAACAAAATAACAAAATTTTATATTTTATATGTTTCAATTTGTTTATAATTAATACCTTTTTATGCGTTTTAAACAGATTTTTATAAAACTTTTTTTGATATTAAGTTTATCGTAGATTTCAATTTGATTAGCATTACAATAGTTGAAACGTTAGTCTTGTTTACATGAATTACAAGAATAATGCAATGCATGTGACAGTTGTTTGGTTCGATCTTTGATGGATTTCAGTGTAGGCGTTATGTAGATCGCCAGCAAAGAGAGGGAGAATTTTTGCATTACTACTTCGGGGGAAACTATTTTATAGTCGTATATTCGATATATTCGTCGCCACGCGAACTAAGTTAGAGGTATTTGAGGGTCAATCCTATTGTAATATTTGGACAATGGTCCAGTCGCGTGGGCTTAGTTCATGTCCTACTGATTTGTCTCAAATCAGCAAAGTATAGCTCAAGTTCTCTCTGTTGAGTGTTGTATATGTATGGCAGACAGCTGTTATTCGTTTTATAGCACTCATTCGGGAAAGGAAAAGGGGGTATGAGGTAATACTGTCTATTTATGCAGTCCATGACCAAAATGTAATGAGTTCCCCCTTCTCCCCCTTACACCTCAGCTGTCCACAAAGCTGACCCCAGACTCTCTCACTCGTGTTTTTGTTCCTTTCACTACAAACTCATGGGTGGGTTCAAGAGTTTTACAGAATTCAAGTTTTATGTGCATATTCTAAGTGAAGTCCATATCAGTCCATATGCCAGTCTGGCACTAGTCATGTAAAATATGTCCAAAATATGCTATATTTCATACTATATTTCATTATTATCATACATATGTATGTGGGTGTATAATAAGTTTCACTCTTAATGCTCTTTAATAATTCTCGTTTCACTCAAAAGGTATGTAATATTAACACTCATGTTGTGTTTCATGTATTCGACACTTCTTATCTGTTTCCTGTTTATTGTGTGCTAACGTTGTTATACTGATCGCACACTTCTTTATCTTCTTTATTTCAATTATGTTTTCCAAAAGTAGATCTGTTTTCATTGATTTGCAGCATTATGTAAAATACGTTATTATGAAAGCATTCACTCAACTTATACTATTATTTTATTGCTTTTAACTCAATTTTATGGGTCTAATCACTTTTATTTCATTCATGTTTTGCCTACAATAATAAGATCAACTTATTCTCATTGTCTATAGTGTGAAGTCGAACAGGAAACTGCTCTAATAAAATAAACTATGATGACTGCCACTAAAATATTCGGTTCCTCTAAACCGAGTCTATTCCGAGAAAAACGGTTTCTCACAATTTTCTGTCCTTCGGATATAATAGCATAAGATTTCTAACTTTTATGGTATTTGACCTTATTTTTGGAAAATCTGTGATTCTCAAAATGCTGTCTTTTATACAGTGCTTATTCTCTTACTCTTTGCTATTAAATAATTATCACTATTCGGTCTCCTTTTACATGCATTCAAGTTTGAACATTATATTCAAAGCTAACATGAATAGTATCACATTTTATTATCAGTCACTATTTGCCTATTGACACAAATCTAATATCAATAATTTTCTTGGACTTGTTTAATACAGGGTTTAATATTAAGATTTCTATAGCATAATGTGATTGTTGGGACATCTTATCTATTGGGCAATAATTTAAGCGCATTTGAGAGTAATATTCACCCAATGAAAGTACTATAAATCTGATTTCTCTACTGATATGTGCTCTAAATATTTGCTTTTAAATTCATAGTAAAAGTAATTATCATTTTTGTTGAGAAGATAATATGCATAAATGAATTCACTTAAGATGAAGACGTTTTTGTCTCTCGTGAATAAGTAGTTAAGATTTAAAAAAATATGATTCACATATATTTGTCGGCCATTTTTGAAAGTTGAAAACCAATATATAGAAAGTGAATGCATTGAGAATGTATTAAATTATATATGCGTTTAAGTATAGGGCAAACTCCCAGCGAATCGCTTCCTTCAAAGAGAAAATATGTAAAATGAAAGTGAAATACAGTATTTTGTTTTTTCCTTTTGAAAAGTGATTTCAACAATACCTGACATAACAGTATGCAAAATGATAAATATGATGATAGGCGGATTGCGTGTAACTTTACATACGCACGCAAAATAAAAATTGCACAGCAATAGCAATACAGCAAATGGAAAACTAAATTTCATTTTTACTGTTGCGATAGTTTTCTTATATTCATTCACCTTTACATGCATAATATGCATTGTATATAAAAAGCAACGCAATTGAGCGCAGGCAATAATCATTGTTGGAGTAACTAATATTTCATATCCATCTATATATCTATTTTATTATGTAATATTTTATATAAAAAACTATTCAATGAGAACGCATTTCTGAATTCCCCTTCACTATTGCAAAAGTACAGCGTATACTGTATTGCTAGTGTTTGGCGTCAAAAACAATCAAATCGATTACTGACATTATCAAAACCACTGCTTAATAGATCAATCAATAAGATAAGTTGGCATTAAAATAGTAAAAATTGAGTCACATATTAAAAACAATTGTTATAGAAAAACAGACGCATTATTAATATTAATTATATTTATAATACAAAATTGTACTTTTGTTTTATTTCAATTTGCTGTGAGATTATTTTAATTTAATTGAATAAATGTATGACAAACGATAATAAAATTTTAATAATAGCATGTAAATGACTAAAAGTAATTTATATTTGATATATTATGCATGCTCTATAATATCTATATATAAATCTCAATAAATGAATATTAAAAATAATTGATTGTTTCTTTTTAAACTGTTAATTACAGGGGATAACGGCAATGACGCAGGCAGAAGAAGAGGCAAATGCAAATGGTTTAACGTAGCAAAAGGATGGGGTTTTATTACGCCAATCGATGGTGGACCGGATGTCTTTGTTCATCAAGTAAGAGATAGCAATTGTGTACTTATGTAGTAGTTTATAAGCAATACTATTATAGTATTAGTTAAAAAAAAGTGAATTACTGATAGAATGTAAGCTAAAATAAAAAGCATGTGTTTGCAGAAACTCGTGTTGAACCGGTATTGCAATTTTTGGTACTGTATTTGTCAATATAAGACAGTATCTCTTCAAATGTTTAAGGGTATAATGTAGAGGCAGTGCAAACAATTGCGAACTTACAGAGATTTACAAATGCCAATTGGGAAATGGACAAAATGAAACAGAGCCCGCATAGTAATGCTATAGTAATGCTACATTTGTTATTTTGCTTTTTGGATTGAACTCACAATCACGCGTTCTATCTATGTATGTCTCTATGTGTGTCTATCTGTATGTGTGTATGAGTTTGTATGTGTGTGTAGTCAATGCTAAAAATTATTTCCCAAAGGAGTCTTGCTTTTGCACTTGCAATTTGAACAAAGATAGAGAAGTTTAAGTCGAATTTGTGATTCCTCCTAAATTTGAACTGGTATTAAAGCAAGTGTTCCGCCTTTCTATGTCTTCATTATTGAAAAAATAAATTGAAAAATACTACTCAACCAAATTCCCCTTAATCTTGAGTTATTTAATATAGTATTATTGGATGCGTGCGATTCAATAGTAAAGATATCTTACTGTACTTACAAGTACTACTACTCTGTAGTTGTGTTACATGGAAGCAAATTGTTATACAAGTGTCTGCATAGGTAAATGAAATCAATGAAAACATTGACCTGATATGTAGTGGTCATTAACATGGCTACAGGCCTGCATACGACCTTGCAATGGATTTTGCTGTCTCGCCATCACTACTGATCTCCATTCTTATTTGGCACAACTGATCGATATATGAATAAAATTGTGTGCGGGGGAGAAATGAACACAACCTCTACTCTACTCTGCTCTACTGTAGTCTATGTAGTCTATACTCTCTCTAATGCCAATACAATATGAAATATCAGTGACTTATACATTATAAAAGCAAAACAGTATAGTCATAGTCAGTATAGTATAGCGAGTCATTGACCAGAGCTTTACCAGTAGTCTCATCTGCCAAATGATTCCATTATTGTATTACTGCATTTGTTAGTGAATTTTTAAAACTGATTCTTCAAGAAGTTTTCTGTATTATCTATAAATGCGTTTCTGGTAAGTAAATAAAGAAAGTGTACATCACATACATCATACTCTCAAAGCAATACATTGAAAAGCAAGAAGTAGTTGCAGAACCACTTTGTGTGTGTTATGTTATCCGTTCGTGCAATCATTAAAATTTAATACACTCTGCAACTAATACAAAAGTATAACTTTGCCAAACTTGCCTTCCAATAGAGGCGTTTTACTTGATTGTGATATATAACAGTCTAACATCACATCAATTTTATTTTTTTTCTTATTTATTGATATAGAATATTATTTCGATCACTTCAACAGCGGAACTGATATTTTTCTATTTTCTTCTTGTGACCAATAATTACTTTGCAGGTACTGTACAATAAAAGATAAAGTTTTTAGTCTTGAGCCAGTTTCCCATCGAGTCCTTGTTAAAAGAGAGAAAAATGAAGAAAAGTTAACGTATTTCGTGCCCAATTTCAAGCCAATTTTCGTCTGTTTCCAGTTTCTAAAGTGCTTCCAATGTATGATGAGCGAAGTTCTAGTTTTTGAAGCTTACAGTTATACCAACTTTAGCTCAAACTCATATCGTATAAGTAACGGAAAAATCGAAACTAGTTTTCAGGGGCGTATCCCTGAGATATCAAATATAAATTGATTTGAAGACGTGATCTCACACTCCAAATGTAACATCTTTTTTATTATACTATTTAATAATTAGAGCTCAAGTCTCAATAAATTCTAATTTAAATGCTTTGTAAAATCATTTTAACATTTGATTTACTTATTACGCCGCTGCCTAAAAATAAAACTCTATTACATTTTGAAGAAAACTTTTTTCTATTATTGCTATGAATTGTGACGAATGAGACAATCGGTGGTATTTCTCGTACTCTGTTTCAAAAATGTATTCCTTTCTACCCATGAGTATATCTAACTGAATGGCAATTTTTATTAAAGTCTTGGGCAATATTTATGATGATATTAAAAGTAAAACATATATTAGGTTAGTAAAGAAAAAGCGGAAGAACTCATTGTATTTTTGTTGCCATATATATACTCATGCAATATATATTTAGTTGAACTATAATGAAACTGAGCAGAAAAGATACAGTTATGCTTTATAGCCTTCAACATATTATACTCAATTGCTATTAGCTTAATATATCTTAATGAGATATTTTTAGTTTTACTCAAACCATTTTTTTTATTTCTTGGGTTCACATTTTCCAATCCAGTTGACAAAAATATCATTTCATTTTATTAAATTTTCTATTTATTAAGTTTACACGTTTTTAGTCTATAGTAGTGTTTTGTATAACATTCAGAATAAACGAATTGTATTGTAGAAGGTACAGGTGTATGAGTAGTTTGGTACAAATCATTTGCTTTACTGTAATCGGAAAATTAACTCCAAAAATAATTACTGTTGTACTTAAATCTGATGTTAATAAGAAAACTTTTTTATTAAAGTTAGAATTATCAATGATTTTTCTGCCGTTGAGTGTAATACATAAA
>JAQGCH010001030.1:0-17878 GCA_034699485.1 Nanhermannia elegantula | reverse complement strand
GTTTAGAGTTATAATCACTGTTATAATCAATGTGATCAAGACATTGAGAAGTAATAATTGTATGGCTATTATCTATAGAATTACATAAGTTATTCAATTCATTGTCAGGAATGCAATGATGTGTTTCTTTTGAATCAATAAATTGAGAGCTTTGAGGATTATTTATATTTTGACTTGAATTACAAGTTAAATGAGTGGTTGAATCGGCAACATTTACCACTCTATTAAAACTTTGCCTTTTTTGACGGTTTTTAATTTTTAGAATTGTTTTCTTTTGCTTTTCTTCATCTGATAAAATGAATTCCTTACATAAAATATCGCATGAATTTAAGTTTCAAATTAAGATTCATTAATAAACATTAATTTTCTCACTTTTTTCATTCCAATGCGAAAGCATTTTTTTAATCTACATTTTTGACAAAATTTTCTTCTGATCGGATCTAATCTACAATTGTCATCAAACGGACATTTCAACACCTATTTCTCGAAAAATTGAAAAAAACGTTCCCAATTATATTTAATTATTTACGTGAATTAAAATAAATAAACATAAAATCTACTGATACACTTATATTAATAAATAAATACCTTATTTCTTAACGCATGTCTTCTAAAAAACCCTTTACATGATCCACAAGTAATAGCATTGAAATTATTACCTAAATTATTGTATAAATTAAATAATTTTTTGCAGTCATCAGTATTATTGAAATAAAAGCTTTAAAAAATGAAATTTTAAAAACTACCGATAGCTTTATCTCCACAAACGCCACATACTTTAGGTACGTCTTCATGAATAGAGATCTCTTTCTTATCATTCATTTGTATACAAAATTATCTTTTTGTACTTTTTTAAATATACCGACTGTAGTAAATTTTTAGTTAACTTATATGTTTATAAAGTCTAACGTTCACTACATATCAATAGCACTTCAAGTAATATTATAATCTATTGAAAATACGTTTCTAAGTGTCGCATAATATACAGATAAAATATAATAATACAGTAACTGAATAATTATATAAATTTTTAAATTTTCTGCAATATTTCGACTACAACGTCAAATATTATTATCAGTATTTTGTTTGGTAAAAATTAATGAACACGTATAGTAAAAGTAAAACCATTTTCTCTTCTCAATGTTATACAATTGAGATAGTGTTGCGTTGGAATTATGATAAGATAAATATAATATTTAAGTTTACATATGTAGTATATTAAAAGTGCAACATTATCAGTTTAATACTTATACAGTAATTATTAAGAAGTGTAATACGTATAATTTGAGTTGGGATTATTCCCGAAATTCATATATTATTCCGAGTGTTGCGAAATTTTGTGGGAGTACATAACAACTCTTAATAATTATTTTAAGTTAGGTTTTATTTCCCCAAATATCCCAAATTCAAGGGTTTGCCACTTATATTCCCAAATTTACTATTTTGCTTCTAAAGTGTTACCAAAAATTAAAAATTCACTGATAAAAGATGAGATGACACATGTTTTAATATAAAAGTTATACAATCTTTTTTATAACACAATGTATTTGTTATAAAAATTTCCGCAAATTCTCGGATTGTTGAGAAGGTTAAAACTCACCTATTTTGTATGACTGGACCACAGATTATTATTTCAAAAATAATTTTTAAATACAAATTTGGTTCAGCTATTATGAAAGTGAAAGTATGCAGTTTAACAGTTTTTTAAAGCTATTTAACTGTTAAACTGTTTTAAAAGTAGGCTTTCAGGCATTGAAACAAAGCAACATTTAAGTGCATCATTAAGTAATTGTTTTGTTCTGTACCCACTTTGATATTTTTGGTTCAGCATCGGTATAAAGGGTCTGGTACTATACACTTTGTCAACAGCTAATAAGGGGTATCGTTGAAGTTCAAATTTATGTGACCATGAATTTCTTGCGCGTAATTTTTTCTAATTAAAAAAATTCTAACTTTTTAAATTAGTATTTGACGAATATGCTACCTTCTTTAATTTGATTAAGTTCTACAAAAAAGTGTGTAAGTCAGTACGGTTTCAATTTTTAATATTGTTTATTAAAGATGTGATTTTACCCTAATAAGAGTTTTATGTGATGTTAAAAAAATTCTTTATATGTTAGGCTCACAATTTTCGTACCCGTCTTTGTATTTATTCAGATTCTATATAAATACCAAAATTTTCATAAATATTAAACTTAAACTCAAGGATTTTATCTTTAAAATATTATTACACTTTATGGTATTGTCTTTGAAGTAAATTTAGTTTGAAAATAATTATCAAAATAGATTTTAAATACATTTAATAAATGAATGTTAAACTATAATTAATAGTATTTTATAACAGCGAAGCACATGTTTTAAATCGAGAACAAACTCAATTCGATCTAATGATGTCATTGACATAGATATCAATTAAATGCCTCAAAAATTAATCCACTTTTTAATTAATATATGAATTAATAAATATAAGAAAATGAATTTTTCTCCTATTTTCATAATTTTATTGATAGTATTGAATTATTTGAAAGAAAGTACAGCAAATTTTGATTGCCCAACAACTAGCAGTTCATATATTTTTAACGGTTATTATTTTGAAACCACATTTCATTTCAATTAATGTTTGTTTAACAGAAGGAACTGTTTCATGTCTTGCTCGGTGTGTATAATATAAAATATATTAAATAGTTATAAATTTACTTCGTTTTTGATTATTTTATATTTATTTGGATTTTATAAAAATTATAATTTAAAACAATATATTTTAGTTGAATAGGCTTTAAAAAAGTTATCAATACTATCCATTACAGACACAGAGGCCGTTCATACAGTTCGCTAAATGGAACTAATTATAGAAACAAATGTTAAAAAGTTGACAATTATTTTAAGCAAATGTATAACCTGTGCCACCGGGCATTCAAAGCACGCGGTAGTGCACTCCTGAGTGGGATTTTTTAATGCAGGACTTTGTACATCACATCCATATTTGCCTACAATAAAGTCAAAACAATAGCACTGGTCTTCAGTTGTGGCACAAACTGCTGTTTTGAACTATTGTTTTGAGAAATCAGTTAATATTTTGCAATAATTATTGAAATAAAATATTTACTCCAAATGCAGTACATAAATAAGTACATCGTGGGGTTACAGGTGAGCCGGCTCTACATCCAGCAGATGAAGAGAAAATAGTAGCCAAACAAAGACATTTTCCGCATAAACAGATAGCTGTGTTTGGCTGTATATAAACAGAAAAATGTTTTTTTAATTAAAAAAAATTGTTAACATTATATTTAGTGATACTGTAAATTACTTACATCTCTTGATGGACACTGAGCTAAACATGAAGCAGTTCCTTCTGTTATACCTAAATAGAGTGTCATTCAAATAAGATATTATTTGAGAAGAATTATCATTATTTAAAATTAATACCATATGAACTGTTAGTTGTCGGACAATCAAAATTAGCTGCATTTTCCCTCAAATAAACAAATACTATCAATACAATTATGAAAATAGCAGTAAAACTCATTTTCAGAATAAATATGAAAACTTTAAAAAAATGAATTAAAATTTGCCTTTAATTGACTTTTATACGTGAATAACAATATTTTTCGATTTTTAGATTGCTATTAATGAGTTAGTTCTCCCATAAAACCAAGTGGTCGACTCATTTCAAACTTATGAAAATTTAGGACATTTTTATTTATTATCATTAATTAAATTATTAATTATAAAAATGCTCTGAATTTTGTTCAAAGTACTATTTGTTTAGAAAATTATTTAATTTTCCAATATTGACATTAAGTTTTAATTTCACTAATTTAACAAATTTTTATTTCAATAATTTGAAACTAAAATTTCATGAAATTTTATTCATTATAATAATAAACACATTGATCTGATTTGAACATAACGTTCTCTTGAGCCAACTTCCTTTTAGGAGATCTCACATTTGCCCGGAATTACAGTGAGATTTTTACAGGTTTTACCCCATGTCGGCGTCGGTTAATGCTACTGGCCTAGGGATTGCTCGAAAACAAAGGATTTGTGGCCGGCAAATTGCAATCAAAAAACACGGCTCATCTCTACTCTATATCACGTGATTTTGATCATTAAGGGAGACTCTTTGCGACTAACAATGTTAGTGCACCAATACTTCACTCGTGTATATTAAATAAAATAGTTATTTAAGAACAAGCTTTCAAAAATGACTAATATATCATAAACACCTGTTATGCATAATTCTTTTTTAAGCTATCAAAACAACAATCATTTGGTATAAGTTAAAAATAGTGTTAATACTTTTCTTGAAACTAAAACAGAAATTGGTTTTTTCTGGAACTGAAACTAATTTATTTCTCAAACTGAAACTTAAATAGAAATTATTTTAATATATTCATAAGTTTTTAACAAATTATATGATCAAATTTTGAAAAATGCATTAGTAATAATTTTTACGCTAAACAATTGTAGTTAGTTTCTATCAGCCTGTAGAAAATGATTCTATGTTAATTATAAGTTATAATAAATTATTATGTGAGGATCTATTCGTAAACAAATTCATTTATAAATAATTAGCTGATTTAATATATGAAATAAAACTTAATTTATTTATATTGGATAAAATTTATTTTTCTTTAATTTAATTACTAAAACCTCTATTCAATATCAGGCTAAAGGCTCAGTCTCAGGCTTGTGGGTTCTAGGCTCGAGCCTAGGCTCAGTTTTTCGCAATTTGGTCAGGCCCAGGCTCAGGGTCGCCTGACTGAGCCTGAGCAGCTTGAGCCTTGTCATCGCTATCTATTGCGAAAAATATATTTTACAATAATAACTTTCTATTAAGCCATTAATATTATTATATTTTTTATGATTAATATTTATTTAGTAAAACATGAACTTTAATACTATAATTAACAATACAATATTTGACCGATAATAGTAATATTGATTGTTTTTATCAATTCAATAATTGAATTACATAATATTAATCAGAGATTATCAAAAAATGAAATAAAATTAAGAATTTATGTTATATTTATTTTAAACTATTGGTTCGTTTTTTAACGAATAATTTTAAGCAAAACTTAAAGCATGTTTTTTCAAGTTTTAATTAAGCATTGTTTTTGTTTTTACCAATAGATAAGTTCTTTTGAATGACAAAAACAGGGAAAAATTTTTTGTACCCTCTGTTAAAGCAAAGAGCCTTACGGTTATGTACAGCTTCTACTTTACTTTTGGGTTTAAGAGTATTATAATAAATTCCACTTTTATATAGAAGTATTAAAATCTTTCCTTTAAATAATGCATTTCTAAACCATTCAGTCAGAAGATTAAATCCTAGTATATAATAAACAAAAATAAGTCAACTGTAAAAATAATATACTTTATTCAAATCAATAATAAATGCTTTTGTTTATTCCTGTGGTCATATATTTTAAAGTAATCTATTTTTAAGTTATCTATAGTACAAGAAAATTATATTGACTTAATTTCATAAACTTAAAATTTCTTAAATTAAAATTCACTGTCATTTACAAACAAATGTACAAATTTACAAATCAGATTTAAACTAACAAATAATTAATGCAATATTTTATTTAATGTGAGTGTTTTATGCATTTTATATAATTCACATTATTTTTAGATCAAATTACTGTTTACTTGCCGTGAATTTAGTGTAATGTTTTCTAAAATTAAAATTTAATGTCATGATAGAGCGATCGATATTTAATTAATTAGTTTTGTATAATAAAAATGAGAATATTTATCTCAGTGCTGTTTCAACATTCAGAGTATGCCTGATGAGCAAATTAGTTAAATTTATTACGGGTATAGTATATATTAGCTTACAAACTATTGCAATGCTTTAAACTGTAAACTTTATTCACTGTTAATAAACTTATTATGAGAATTTATAAGACTTTTATTTATTTAAGATATTTGATTTCATTTAATTAACAAAATAATTGCATGAATTGGTGTATAAAATAGCATCGTAATAATATCTAACTATTGAATTATTGACGAATACGCATGATCATTCTCAATATATAGATGCTCAAATGTAAAAGTAAAATGCAGAATACTTTAATACTTATATAAAAATACTTCAAACCTGTACAAATAATTTTATGCTTAAGCAAAAATTTTTAACTGTAGTGAGATGTCTACTATAGTCTTATATTAAAAAGTTAATTAACACAAATTTTATTAATAATATTATTATTTATTAATATTTTTTATGTGAACCCAACATTTCCCTGATTTATATGTATGTCAAACCATACGTATCAATAAGTAAAGTATTTATAAACTGAAAAAACTTATATAATATTTTTAAATTGAAATAAATAATTTTGATGGAAAGTAATTGTTTTATTATATTTTATGAAAAATTTGAAGCTGAATAATATATAATATATAACGTGAAATTAGTTCGAAAAAACAGTCAAATGTTTAAATATATGTTTGTATTGTTTGGGATTAACTGTGAAAATAAAACCACACGAAATATATTGACCGGTATAACACTTGGATTGTTTTCACTAGTGCTCATTCAAATTCCATTTACAATACATTTATTTGACACAAAATGTTTGATTTTCCTTAAAATAATATCCCCACTAATTATTGCATCAAATCTGATCTCTTTTATTATTATTAAATATAAATCTCGCAAAATATTCGGATTATTGAACGAATTGAAAAGCTATCAAAGAGATAGTTTTGTGAATATTAAAAATGAAAATTTTTCATCAATAATAAGTGTGTTAACTATTATTATAACAACCGTATTAACAGCCTTTTTTAGATTCTATAACCCAATTGTAAATGAAGTTTTCAGTGATACGTATAGTTCAATACCTGTGCTGTTTAAAATTCATTCAGTTTTAATTCGTTTAATTTGCAATTCATGGATGGTTTTAATACAACTCATTTATTATGAGTTGAATATCAATTATTTAGAAATTATTGAAAATTTTAACATTCAATTGAAGAGAAAATGTTCAAAACCTGTTAAAAACGTTATTATTGATGTCCAGAAAACTGTTATGAAATTAACTGATTTTCAATATAATTTGAAAAATAACGTAAATATCATACAATATTTTATAGTATTCAATATGATTACATTGAATTGTGTTTTAATTTTATTGATGTACAGTATATCTGAATCCAATATAAATAGTTATATATCTTTAATTTTATGTGCTGTGGCACTAAATTTCTACTCCATATGGACACAGAAATCAGTTCGTCGTAAAAATGGGATTAAAAAAGATATTATTAATAAATTAAATAAATGGCAATCATTCAAACGAGAGGAAAATCTATACATCGAATTAGAAGTCCTAAGGGTTACTGCGAATCAATTCCGAAATAATAAAAGCTCTCAAATTGAATCCGTTATTTAAATGAAGTGAATAACAAAGTAAATACTAATTTCCATTTATGTTGGCTCAATCTCATCATACTTATAAGCAGTGTTCGCCAAGCTCCACCTAGCCAGGGGGGTGTAAGTCTGAAAAATTTTCAAATTATAGGAGGCGGGGGTAAACTCATCTAATTTGATAGACAATTTTTGTCATATATCAGATTTTCCGTCAATTTTTTTCAAAAAAATTTCCCGCCAAAAATTGTTGGTCAAAAATTTTTGGGAGTGTCTAGAATTCAAAGGGAGGACCAAGGTAAAATTTTCCAGTGTTTAACTTTCCAGGGGGGTGTACACCCCCTATACCCTCCTTGGCGAACCGTGCTTATGAGACACTTTGTAATTGAAATATGCTCTCAAATTATGAGTCAATTTGAAGTGGTCTCCAAATCAAAACAATGTGATGACAACCTAAATACAGATAAGTGAGAGCTCTTTAGGATATATCAGCTTTTGACTAGTTATGTATTGTGGTGTAGATTATATGCTTTTATAGCGATAAGTTAATAAACTTAAAAACTCTTTATAAGTTAAACAATTTATTAAAATAAACAATAATTAGAGAAAATTAAAAGTTAGTTGTTTGTTAACATCTGTTGTATTTTTGTATACTTAATGTTAAACTTAAACTGAATTGAGTTTTTAATTAAAAGCATTAGAATCTATTGAATAAGTAATTGATTGACGTAAGCATTAAACGTAAAAGAGATGCCAATCATCTCAGTATTATCTTATTTTATTTGAAATATTAATATATAAATAAAATATGAAAAAATTATTGTATTACATATTTGCACACAATCTTTTTTATTAAAACTTATTCTGTTTAAGCATTTTATTTTCTTCATCTTATTGAAAATCGATTGTGAAATTTGCAACAAAAAATTTCTATTATTCCATTAATATTATTATATTTATGATTAATACTTATTTAGTAAAACGTGTTTTAATACTATTAGTAATGCAAACATTTATGGTTTGTTTCTTTATTTAAACGATTTAAGGTGTTAAGTATTTTTCGTATAACATTTATTTTCATCTCATTTTACTTAAATTTTTTAAATCTAAATTTAACAAAAGTTTTTAATTTTTACAGTTAAAATATTATTGTAAACTAAAAACTAATAAATGATGAATTGTTTTGTAATAAAGCGTAAAACCTATAAAGTTTATGCTTATTATTTTGAGGTATAACTTCATTTTTCATTATTCTCATGAGATATGAGACATATACTATTTGCTCTGTGTGTGTAAAATATTAAGTTTAATTATAAATTTAAAATAATGTATTGGAAAAGATTTGCAAAAATTTTAAGATTTATTTATCAGTTTATATGTTTAATTGCATTATTCTATCAATTAATAGAATTAACAAATAATTTCTTAAGTTTTGATTTTGAGATAAAAGTAGATATTATTGAAGAAAAATACGACTTGCCTTCAATTACTATTTGTAGTAAAAGTAGTATAAACTCAACTAAAATTAGTAAAAGCTTTGTTACAGTAAATGATTTTTTCTATACATATAAAAATCTGTCTGAAATATTAGTTTGTAATATATTTTCAGATAAAAAATATAATAAATCAAAACAATGCGAACAATTTGGACGAGTATTGCAATACATCAGCTTAAGAGCTGAGTTGTTTAAATGCTTCACATATTTTAATAAAAACCATTTAAGCAGCAAATTATCTAATAATAAAATATCTAAGAATAGTATAATTAAGTTTGAATTTTCACCTCAAAAATTTAAAAAATACATTGATTCAGAATTTATTTATCTAAGCATCAGTCCATCCAATTCTGTTTTTAGCTCAACAGCGCTTTTTCAATTAAATTTTATGATTGATTATCATTATAATTATGAATTTAAGTATTCAAAAATTATTGTTAAAAGCCTTGAAAGTCCGCATCAAACTGATTGTCATTCAATAACCAATAGTGAAAACAACTATTTATTCGATGACTGCATAAATTCTTGTATTTTTGAACAATTTATTGTGAAAAACAAATGTTATTCGATTAATGATAGCTTTGAAATAAATATATTAATGAATGAAAAAACTAAAAAAATCAGAATTTGTGACGATAACCGCCAAAATATATATCGTAAAGAAAGATTAGCTCTGATATGTTCAAGAATTTGTCACCAGAATTGTGAAATCGAATATATTGATAACTATTATAATAAGTTATTTAACAATTATTCTAATATAAGAAAAACTATTTCAATACAATCAGCGAATTATAATACATTTATATATCAATTATATCCTAAGCTTCTATTTATTAATTATGCTTCAAATTTGGGTTCAATCATATCGATGTGGTTTGGAGTGGCAGTTGTTGATGTACACAAATTATTTAAACAATTGCTTATAATACCAATATATATATCAAACAAAATAAATTTTTTACTTAATTTGCAATCTATAATTTATACGCTCAATAAATTTAATTTCATTGCGAGACTAATCATTTTTAATAATTATATGTCTTTATTGTTTTTGAAATTATCAAAATTGAATTGGAAAATAACATTTAAAATATTGTGCATATTATGCTTCATATATGAGACTATAGACATGACATCAGAATATCTTAAATACAAGGTAACAGTCAATATTGAATTGAATGATTATATCGTAAACGGAGTTTATATTAATCCGCCTGCGGTTTCATTCTGTAGAAATTTAAATGATATTATGGATGGTATGAAACTATTTGTAAATAAATTTCATAACTTTACATTTTATAATGGAATGAATTCAACAATTTTTGAGAGTTTATATAATAATGAAAATAAAATGAATTTTATTGCACTCAATCAAATTAATAGAACGGAAGATGTTAACCATATATTTAATATTTGTGGGAATTTAAGTCACAGTCATTCATTTGGGTGCTTAACAACAGTTAATAATTATGAAAAAATTTTAAAAAATCAAACTCTAGTTTCAGAATATCTAAAAATAATTGACTTAAGTTTTGATAAAGTGTATTGCCTTATAAACAAACAAAACAATTGTACACTTATTAGTGGTTTAATTACAAGCCATTCAAATGAGGAGAATTGTTACACATTTATGAGTAAATTGAGTGATGATTATAAGCAGCACTTATTTATAAATGAATTCAATTTTGAGTTTTACGATCAATATCTGTCTGTTTATATTCACGATTCGAATGAATTGCCAACTTATCCCACCAGCAAATTAAGTTCAATACTTTTAGAATACAGTTCGAGAATAATATATGAAAAAACAGTTTTCAACCGATTGCCCCCTCCTTATGAATCTAATTGTCAGTATTATAGCAATACTATTAGATCTCAAGCCCAGTGTTTAAACGATATCATAGAATATGGTGTTCTTGAGAATAAATGTTTGCCTAAAAATAGCGAATTATTTACTTATGTTATCAAAAATAGAAACTATAGTAGATATAGACGTAAAATATGTACTGATTTGGATAACTTTAATCACTTTAATGTTCGTCTCATAAGTGAAAAATGTCGTAAATCTTGTTTTGAAGAGATATACAATGCATGGACTGCAAAAATATCGAATCAAGAAAATCCGATGGAAACTAATGGCAAAAAATATATATCACTAAACTATAGCCCAAATCTAGATTTCAAAATGTTTTTAATCAATTTCGGTGGTCTATTAGGTCTATGGCATGGAATCTCATTAACGGATTTGAAAAACATTTTAAACAAGTTTTATACGGAAAACAATAAAATCAGAAGATTAACCACAAATTCAATTCAATTTAAATTTTTGAAAATAATTTTAAGAAAAATAATTTTTAAGGTAAACTATATTGTATTTATGTTCTATATAGTGAATGTATGAGTTATTTTCAAGTGATTTTCAAGTTTCTAATATTACTGTAATAAGAATACTAATTATGAATCATTTTTTATTCTACAGAAAATTGTTTCAATCGTTTTATCACTTTTATTGGCTGTCGAATCCATTAGAATAACAATTAAATATTTAAGTTATAACTCAGTCGTTAAAATGGAATTAATTGACCCACATTTTGATGAAATATCAATTCCCAGTTTTGCAATTGGTTTGAATGCAAGTAACTCTTTATTGCGAACACATGAAAGCCGACAGATTTTAAAAAGATTTTACGGTTCAGTTATTAATCAACCAAATTTGAGAATGAATATAATAATTTGCAATGTCAATGTCAATGTCAAAAATAATGCTAATTATGAAAATTGTGATAAAAATTCAAATTACATATTAGAAGTTCAGTTAAATTCAAAGAAAGCGCAATATTTTACAAAATTTAATAAAATCAATTCTAAAAATACATTTGAAAATCTTATACTTTCGAAAGAAACTGGATTTGACGCAGAACTGATATATTATTTTTTTACTCAAGAATCTCAGTCAGGAAAAAATGAATTTAATAGAAATTTAAAGATTTTGCCAAAAACTCGATTGAAAGAAAGAAACTTTGCTAAAATTATAATCAATAAAATTTTCGATTCGAATATATATTTTATTTGGACAAAAATGTTTGCACAACAAGAAAAATCTGTCCTCAATCATAATAAAACACAATTAATATATCAAAAGTCGTTTGAATTTTTAGAATTTCCGTTCAAATCCAGTTGTAGTCATTATAATGGTATCAAAAATAATTTCAATTCATTATCTCATAATCATTGTGTTCGACAGTGTATTAGATCTCATTGTAAGAAACTATTAGACTGTTCTTGTTTTCTGCTTTCAAATAGTGTGAATCAATTAGATTTTGGATTTAATAGTTTAGAATTTTGTTCAATAGAATTAAGAGATACTGTTGAGAAAAAATTTGATCCTTTGTGCCATAATTTATGTCCAATGGATTGTAAACTTAAAAACATTGAGTTTTACGAAATAAATAAAGATTATGTTTATTATTATTACAAATCGAAAGGTAAAATAAATATTACAATTGACATAAGTTGGGACCAAAATAAGCCGTTTGTTAACAATAAAGAGAGACCTGAAATCGCATTTAATGATTACTTTTATTATGTCGGAGGTCTATTTGGAATGTGGTTTGGAATCAGTGCTAACCAGTTATTTACATATTTTATTAATCGATATTCAATGGTTTCTTATTATTTGATAGATATTCTCAAGCTTTTGTTGAGTTCATTGAGAAATATTTGAAATATAATAGCAGTGAAACTCATGAGAATCGAAAATAATTTATAAGAATAGATGTGGTTTTATGAGGTGTCTCTTCAGTAGTGTTGTAAATATATTTAAGATAAAGTTTATAAGATCTGAGCGTTTGTGAACACATGTTATATAAAATATTTAGTATAAACTGTAACATAGATATAATAAAATAGTTCGAAAAAGGGAACCAAGGTATATTTTTCTGAGTTTTCAAAATTCCGAGAAAAAACAAGCGGTGTGTTTTCTAAAATTTAACTGAAACTGACTAATTTATAGAGTGATTTATATATATCTTCAATAATCAATTTATATTCTATTGTTTCTATTGTTCAATCATTATTATAAGTTTATACCTTAAAAGATCAAAAACATTTCATAAATACATATTCTATACTAATGAATATTATTACATTAAAATGTTTGTTATGAAATTGTTTTCTATTTATTTCTTAATAAAAACTTTACAAATTATGCTTATTATAGAGAATAAGCTCTCAATGTTATACAATACGAATTAAAAATAATTAAGATTTCTCAATAATTTATTTCGTAATTTTAAATGAATTCATTACTCCATAGCAAGAAATGATAAAAATTAGTTTTAGAAATATTTCATTAATACACTATAAAAAAACTCGAAAAATAAACTTTAAAATTATTGCATTTGATGTAAAGCAGCTTTAATTTTATAATAATAAAATCAATACTATTAACATACATTAAAAAAAATCTTTTTAATTTTATATACACATTTCGTGCCTATATGTGCATATTTTTGGGTTTCATCGTGCATATTTTGGGATTTTTTCGTGCGTATTTGTATACATATTCAGAAGAAATAAATGCATATTTTTCACAGCCTTACTTATATCAAAGTAATTATTTTATTATTTAAATATTTTCCAAAACACTTAAAGTTGTCCTTTAAATAACTCTAAACTTTTTATATTTTGGCTATCAAACCACCTTAATTGCGTGTGCAATATGTGGAACACGCAAAATAATTGACTTGAACCAACAAATATTATAGATTAAATAATTAAGTTACACATTATATAGTAATATATTTTAAATATAAACTTAATTATTTTTTCTCTGATAGATCATTACATTTTCAACAATATTATTTTTGAAGATTGTAGTTGTCATACAAATAAAAAACTGACTTCATGTTAATAAAATCATGTTTTTTAGTGTGAATTTTCATATTTTATTCTGTTTTATTTAAGTTGTTTGTATTGATTGTGAAATTAGATATGAATTCATAAAAGTTGAACACTTTATTATTTGAGTTTGTATTTTGATTAAAATCCGTTTAATTAAAATTATTATAATTAAAACATATATTATATATTTTTAAGGCCTAATATTGGCATAAATTGATGTAAGAATTATTAATGAGCACCAAATAATTATTATATAAGATTTATAGCTGTATTCTCTCGTTATTCATTATAAGAAATACTATTTTAATTAAAAAATTATTAAATTTAAAAAAATAGTTATATAAATTTAATTTAATAAAACAAAGTTTTATTCAGTTACTCAAAGTTGTTCTCAATATATTACGTGTGAGACCAAAGTGTTTGTTTAAATATATTAACAAAAATGATAAACAGACGAATAAAAAAGATACTTTTAGTAATATCAATGAAATCTCATTTTTAATACTGTAATATAAAAATAGTTATAAAAATAATGAAGTATTGCAAAGTCAAAAATGACTAAACTTAGCGGTTTTTGTCAACAAAATAAGTGTTTTAAAATTACAATTTATAAACAATTAAAATTTTAATTTTAATTATTATTTAAAGAAGATATGAAATAAATTTTAATTTTGACATAATGTTGAGTTCTTGCATTTTTACCTTATAGTAAAATTCAATAAGTATTTTCAATTCAATATATAATATACGCATTTTGTTTACAATAAATTCATATTCAATATCCTTGACATTCATTATGACTTGTTTACCATAATTTGTACCAAACACATCATGTTTCACAAAATTTTGTTTCCATAGATATAACGATTTATTTGTTCGCTTAAATGAAGCAATTTCCAGAAGAGATACCTACGAAAAATATTTTTTCTATAAAGGGCTTAAATAATATCAATACAGCTATATATGAACTCTGATTGTTAAATTAGAACTGAGTCACAAAGCCTTCAAAATTTCCAAATAATTTACATTTTTTATCTAAAAGATTGAACTTTTTTTATGTATTATTATTAAAACTTATAGTTTATATTCATTTAAATTAAAAGCGGTAATAGAGTTCATTTTGTGCGGTTAAACCTTTACAAACTAAATAAAAAGTTTTGTAACTCGTTGTAACTTATTTGGAAAAAAGGCTGTGACTCAGTTCTGATCTAATCATCAAAGTTCGTCTATGCCTGTATTGATATATTTAAGCCCTTTATAGAAAAAATATTTTTGCTGAGGTATCTTTTCTGGAACGCGCTTCAAATACCCAATTAATGTTGATTGAATAAAGCATATTAACTTTCTATAAATCAGAATGAATCGTAGATCCCAATGTAGAAGGATCAATATTAAAATTCTCGAATTTATTTTAAAACAATTTTTCAGCTTTTAAAGAAAGAAATCTTAAAAAATCTATATACAGGTATAAATTAATTATTATGCGTTAATATTTATATACAGTGAGAAGCAGGAAAGCTGTTAGGCTTGTGTTTTATGCACTATTATAATTTCATAAGATACAGTATTTTACAAATTATTATAAAGTTTAAAATACATTTTATAAAAGAATATTTTAAATCAATATTTCAAATTATGATATTTTCAGCTAAATTTATGCAAGCTGCATGTGAAGGGAATTACATAAAGAGTTTATAAGTGCATTCTCATTGATATTCACATTGTTATTTTTTAAATGAGGTTGTTATTGGTATTGCCAGCTTCAAATTTATAAGACTTCAAAAATAGATGTAATTGTGGTCATTTAAGGACTGATCAAACAGAACCAATCAAATTATGACAATTATCACAAGTCAAATAATGGATACCAAAAATGAGAGTAAGTCAAAATCTAAAACAAATATAATTGAATCAGTTCTATTTCTATTAGAAGAACAGGAGGGCAAAGAAGTGCCCCAAAAGATTGAAATGGAGACGAAGAATGACATCAAAGACGATGAAAATACAGATCAATACGAGGCTAAAGATAAGAAAGAAAAGAAAAAGGAGAAGACTACAGAAAACGTGAAGAAAGAGACCAGAAAACTAACAATCGATACCTGGGCTCAAAATTTGACATTAGGTCACAATGTAAATGAACGCGAAGAGAAATATACCAACGATCACATCAATCTATCGATTGAAGATGTATTCGGCAAACCTGACCTGACTTATGGTTTCGAATTTGTTTGGTTTATAACTTATCTCTTTTTCGATGTGATGCTATCGTGTTTTTATCGCATTCTCGCTGTCATAATCGGAGTCCCATTCGCATTATTTTGGGGCATAATATTTGCGTTCATGAATGTCGGGACCATTTGGTGTTTAAGGCCATCATTGCTTGTCTTTGACATAATACTCCACTTTGTTCACAGAATGTGGAGCGGTCTCGTTTGGTGCATTTTGGACCCCTTCTTAAACTTTCGGCGTCAAAATATTGCCTTCAGCTCTTCCTCGGTTTAAATAAATGTTCACAGAGTTGCTAAACATGACGGACGAGTATTACTACAATTATTATAAAAAATAGTTATTATATAAGTTTGTATTATTTGATTGATTTGCAATAAGTGATAGCCTTCTAAATATTTGAGAAAATGATGACATTATATTGTCTTTTAAATACACTTCTTTTAATTCAAATAAATTCTATTTAATAAGTTTTTTTAATATATTTTATATGCATTACAGTAAAGTATATATCTTAATAATGTCGCCTTTTTTGAGTGTGTCATACAGAGAGGTAAAGACTGTTCATCTTTGTATTCGATCTTTAGGTTCAATTAATGAATGTCAAAAACGCTTTTTTTGTTTGCTATACAACTTATGATATAATGAAGTGTTACAATAAAAAAGAATGACCATTACTATTGTAGTTGACCACTAATTTTGTATAAATGTTTTAAATAAAATTCCTTCTTTACTCAGCCATAATAAGGGAAGGACAGGCGGTAATCTCCCCAAAGATTTTTAAGCATTAAAGTGTAATTCTATATCTAATTAAAAAGTTATTCAATCTTTGAATTTTTTAATTTTTAGCCCCCACCTAAACAAAAATTGCCGGATATGGTCCTGTTTCATATATTATGATTTTTTAATACTTAATTATTTACCTCATTAAAAATTATATTATCTGCTATAAAACTATTACCATAAACCGGTAATATATTATATTCATTAATTGCAATCTAAATTATTTCTATATCATTAGTGAAGTTAATATTTTCATTAAACCAATGCGTGTCAAATAAAACCTTTTCCTGTATTTATTGATTTTCAATAGTAATTAAATAAATAAAAAATATTTTGTTACGAATCAATGTTAGATCTATGGAAACGAAGTTTATTTTCAATTAATAGACGTTTAGCAAAACTGTTTTATATGCAATAATGAATGCAGAAGTGACTAAAAATACATTTTATTGCAAAACAAAATAATCAGTTCTTGTAATCATAACACAAAGTTTTAACAAATAGTGAATTTTATTAATTCGTTTACCATTTCTGAAAAAATTTATTAAAACTTTGAAATTAAATTAAGGTTTGATTTAAAAAATTATTTAAAATATATGAACATTTATTTTGGTTAATTTAGTCATAAAAGTATAACTTCTCAGAATCAGAAAGAATGAGAAATATGTATTTCAAACTTTTTAAATGGATTATAATTATTTGGACAATTTTGATGATAATTTGTTTAATACCAGCTGCGATATTCGTTCACAAGTGGCGTATAAATGATTACAGTATTACTGAATCAGTAACAAAGCCAAAATCACTATTTAATCAGAAAAATAATTTACTGAATAATACGGTAAACTTTCTTAAATTCTCATTTAATTTTGTTAACCAAACAAACAATGTTGAAAAGGATGGAACTCCGCTGTGGTATAAATATGGGTTAAGTGTTGTATTATGCTTATTATGCTTTATATCAGGTAACATATTAAAAATAGTTTCTTTTATAAATACATAATACGGTACTACTTAATTGTTAATTGTCATTATATAGTATAAAGTCAATTCAACTAATATTAAAAATATCCATTTATAC
>JAQGCH010001029.1:0-17879 GCA_034699485.1 Nanhermannia elegantula | reverse complement strand
TTTTATTTAATATATAAATGACGTCATATATAACAGCCCACAGTCGTCCAACTCATTTTGACTCAAGGGTCGGATTAAGAGATAGCAATCTTCTCGAGGCCAACAATAGTGGGCAATTTTGAAAAACGTTTTAATTTATTAATTGCATTATTTAACAGTCAATTAAAAATCTGACAACGTTTTTGGTTAACAATAACATATTTTATATGATTTTTAATAGTTTTTAAAATATTACTTCGATTGACAGTTTATTAATAGAACAGTGACATCCAGTTCACATCTACTTTAAATTTACAGCTAAATTATATTCTATCGCTATAAAGATATGCTGTAATCGTTTTACAAATATTTTTTTATGAACTTTTCATTAGTATAAAATCGAAAATTAATTTTTATCCTCTGTTAACATAATCTTTATTAACTTGGGGGCAAAAAATGAGATGAGCCCTGTGGGCCGTATGTTAGCCGATTATGTAGTAGACTTTACTTTTAAACTCTTTCTAAGAAAATTTTCTAAAGAATTTTGAACAATTGAATTATTCATTTCAATGATTGATTTGAAAATTAAATATACAAAAAACTTTTAATAAAAATAAATTAAAATGAAATGAAAGCTCTTAAATAAAATAGAAATTGAAACACTCTCTATCTCTGGTAGCGTTTGGTACTTTTATCTGAGCTCAAAAGAGGACAAGTTATCAATTTAGTAAATAGCTTTGCTTTAATAGAGTTAACATTGAGTCGATTTCTTTTGTCAGTCCACAAGTGTTTGATAATACCAAATACTAAGAAATCATTCCCTATCGGTATTGAAATTACTTATTCAATCATTTGAGATAAACACTTTAGGTCATCAGATTTAAGTATTTTATACCATAGGTTTTCTATGCATTTAAAGCTTTGTTTAATTAAGTATTTGCTCATTGCATTCATATTGAAAACATGAATGTATTGCTTTTTTTCTTTATTTAGAAAAGGATTCAAATAACTACGAATGTAAGAAAATATTAAGGAAATGGATTTTGCAATTATTTTCATAATTTTAAATCTAAGTTTAATTCTATTTTTTGTTCCGGGACACGGCAACAATTACAGATCCGGGACAATCCCGGCTGAACCGGGACAGTTGCGATCCCTATCTCTTGTCCTCCCCTCCCTTCTCACTCAGAGAAATTTTTAATACCGGCCAGTCTCGAACCCACAGCCCTTTTAGTGAACTCTGGTTTAGGTTAGAGTGGGTCTATTCCATAGACGCCTTAGACAACTGCGCTGTAGGGAATGCCCTACTATTAGAACTTAAATAGTTCTTATATTTGTTTCCTTTGCCTGAAACACTTAATTGCAATGTGAGTTAATACTAAAGTTAATGTGATTCTTGTTTTTATTTTTATAATTTAAATCTAAAATTAAATACAAATAATATGTTTTAAGAACTTCTCATAAAAAGTCATTTTAAACAAATTGATAACATATGACACGAACATCAACACTAAAATTAAAGTTTGTTTCTCCGATCACTTCTAAATCAATCGCTGGTTTCTCTCTGTTTTCTGGCAAAGGATAAGAATATTTGTTCTAAAGTTGTCTGTCCTATAGAATAATCTTCAATATTAAGTCTATCTTTTGCTCTTTCGATTACACCAAATATTTGACTCCACGGAAGACTTTCGTCTCTAATACTATAATGTAATAAATTATTGTGAATGGCTTTCAGTTCACTGCTTAAGAATGAAGTGGACATAAAAGATTTGACTTCATTGATATTCTGCACTAAAATTAGATCACTTGACATAACACTGCTCTGACGGCTGAACACTGTTGACGGATCACTTACAGGAGATTGTGTTTGACTATAAGTTCGAGAAAGTTTTCTCTCGTAAGTACCGGTCGAGACTTTGATGAGAACAGTATACCCTTTGCCAAACTTATTCTTAAGCTGTTGAGGACTTCCAATGCAACATATTTTTCCGTTAACCATAATTATAAGTCTATTACATAGAGCTTCACATTCTTCCATAGAATGAGACGTCAATACAATAGAACTCCCTTCAGATAACTTCTTAGTCAACGCATCCCAAAGACATCTTCGCGCCACCGGATCCACACCTGTTGTCGGCTCGTCAAGGAATGAGACCGGAGGGTCACCAAGAAGTGCCTTTAAGTTAAAATAAGAGTTTCATTCATTTAATTATATAAAAATTGATAGAATTTATAATAATATTTATAAGAATTTATTTATAGTGTTGGAAGTTTTCAAAAATTTGATGCTTACAAAAATTAATTTAAATACTGGTAGAAAATTACTGTGAATTATAAGCGATAGCACTCACCACAGCAGTACTTAATTTACGTTTTGTTCCTCCACTATATTTTCCGACCAACTTATCGATATGCATATCAAAGTATAAGAGTCTACTGATCTCATCGATCTGTGCCGGTATCTCATACTCTTCAATTCCTCGTAATCTACAAAATAAGGTCAAAGTTTCGCGACCTGTCAACTGATCCAACAGTCCATCAAATTGTGGACAATATCCTATCTGTCTCTGAACATTTTGTATATTGTTTTTCACATTAAATCCGTTCACATAAATATCACCACTAGTTATAGGTTCGTCTCCTGTTATCATTTTAAAGGTAGTTGTCTTTCCGGCGCCGTTAACACCGAGTAAACCAAAACACTCTCCTCTACGAACGCCATAAGATATATTATCGACCGCACTAAAGGAGCCGTAGTTTTTGGTCAAATTTTTAATAATTAAGGCATCGCTTTCTGTCAATTCCTCCAAACCAGTGATATCTAGACGTTTGGCTTCAATGACTACATCATCGTCTGGTTTTTCAGCTGAAACTAAATTATAGTTAGTATTTATTCCAATGATTGTTGTTTTTTTGTTAGATTTAAAGCCGGAGAAAAAGTATTTAATGTTACGAAACACGTTATATTCAATCAAAATAACTATTGCCCAATAGAAAAATGCCTGAAATATTAATAAGACTAATATTCTTCCAATTCCCGGTTTTTCCCAACTTAGATAGTTTTCTTCCCACGGAAAACAATTGTCACCACATTTTCCTTATAAAAGATCAAAAATGTATTAATATTTGAAATAAAGGTTAAAAAATTAAAATGGTTTTACATATCAATGTATAACCAAAAACAATGCATATGAGAAAAATTAAGAAAACAAATGAAACCTTTGCAACAAATTCTGAAATCAGCCGGTATGAGATTTTCGAATATTGGATTTTCGATCAATTCACAAATGTATTGAATGGAAATTGTAGTATTCGGAAAGGTTCCGGTGCAAATCTCATTTCCGACATCATTATTATACAAGTTATAGACAGCGCGACCCAAACAAAAGTTTGGCAAAAATATGCTAAAAATCAAATCCATTACTTTACTGGTATCCTGTAATTCCAAAATTGGTATTTCTGTGATCATCACTGCTAGAAATGTTCCGATGCCTAACACTATACTATATAAACATATGCGCACGTATGCAGTGGACGGGACATCAAACATAAAAGATAACGCGTATACAAATGGCAACAATGCTAGTCCGTGAACGACGAAAATTAACAGCAATCTTCCCTGTTGTGCACCGGTGTCTAAGTATTCCTGTTGAAAAGCCAAATATGCGATCATTACAAAAACACATGGAATCAAATAAGATATAAAGTCCCACAAAAAGGATGAGATCCAGAATAAGTATAGTCTCACTCCACAGACTTGTTGTAAATGTTTTCCTTTTATAGATCTTTCTCTGACTAAAAGAATAGAAAAACTTGCGGCCAAGAAAGCCATCGCAAACATTAAATTCTGTGCCAATTGATACTGTGCCTGAGATTGATATGTTAGCGAATTAGACAATTCTCTTGGAGTTCGTGGAAATGGATGATTAGTGACCTCTAGATTATAGTCAGATTTGTTGAGCAAATATTTCATAATCGCATTGTCAACAAATGCTAATGAAATGGCAGGTGAATGATATGCCTGATTGTTAAATAAAGCAGTTATTGTAGTGTTGGTCTCACTTTTATTTTCAAAAATAGCTGCAATTGGTCTGTGAAGAGTATAATACGATAAGTCAGAATCCGAAAGGTATGCCAAGTGATCAATGGCTTCAGAAGTTAAGTTATCGGTTTTTCCGATTTCACTTTCAGCTGAATTATCGTCTTTTATCTGTTTATCGTAATTGTTTGATAATAAAACAGAATTTGTTGTGTTGCTGTAGAAAATTGGTACTTTAGTGCCTTTAAAGTTATGCAAATTCAATATCAATTTTGGTGAGTCTGTGGGAGACGGCAGTGTCTGAAGTATCAAAATTGATGAGATAGTGAATAGAACTGGTAGTAATAGTTGTGATAATGTTAGAACTGGATTCCGATAACTGAACAATATTTTCTTTAATATTAATGCATAAAATTGTTGGAACATTAGCTTAAGCCCAATATTTCGATATCTAGTCTTTTCTTTATTTCCATTCATTGATAAAGAAAAATCTCCTTTTCTATGGTTTCCGTTTTGATTCTCATTTATAGCTTTAATGCCTTCTTCAGCATATTCTCCGACTCTGAAAGAGAATTAGAGCCGTTTCAAAATATTACATAAATAAATATATAATAATTACCACTAAAATAATAAGAAATAATTAACTAATTCTCTGCTTTACATACTTTAGAAATACTTCTTCCATAGTTGTGATCGAAGCTCCATAACTATCGATTCCTAACTTAATCTGTTTTGATTCAATTTCTTTGAATAACTCCTCGAATCGAGCGCTGTCTTCATTTGGCAAACTATAGCAGACTTCAGTTCCTGCAGATGTTTCCAGTTTAGCATTAGGAATATGATGCTGTATTAGATTAGTAATTGTTGAGATATCATTCAAATCATTCTTCTTTGCTATTGTCAGATAATATCCTGCGCCATATTTTTTCTTAAGAAATAGTGGAGAACCACAACACTGCAGCTTTCCATTTGCCATAATTGCAATTCTGTCGCCCAATATCTGCATCAATAACTCAAAGTTTATTTTAAATTTTAAATAACCCTAAATATTAAATTACATCCGCCTCTTCCATAAAATGAGTCGAGAGTAGAATCGTTCGGTTCTCCTTTTCGCCTAACAGTAAATCCCAAATGAAACGTCTGGCGGACACATCCATACCAGAAGTTGGCTCATCAAGAATTACTATCTTTGAGCCGCCAATCAATGCTATTCCAACCTATTTCGTAATAGAATTCATTAATCACTTCATTAAGTGGTTTTAGCTTTAAAATTATCTGTTTTAATAGTGTTAATCACTTAGTAATCAATTTTAAGTTCAAAGTTTATTATAAACTCATAGAAATTAAATTTCATTTGAGGCATAAAATCGACTAAACCTAAAAATAGAGCACAGAATCTTACAGAAAGTTTTCTTTTCATTCCTCCAGAAAGTGTGTGCGCCTGAGATTTTCGCTTATCTCCGAGACCCAAAAGTTCAATCATTTTTGAGATCTCATCGGACACAACATTAGGGTCGTCAATATCTTTGAGTTTACAGTAAAACATAAGATGTTCCTCAACTGTAAGTTCATCGAAGAGCACATCGAACTGCGGACAAATTCCTAGACTTGAGCGAACACTTTCAATATCATTTCTAATATTAAAGCCATTTATTATTGCGGTTCCTTTTGAAGGTGGAAAAAGTCCAGTCAATATTGACATTGTTGTGGTTTTGCCTTTAAATAATGTTAAGAAATAAATAAAAAATGCAATTTTTAATACTATAGATTGTAATGATATTTTGCATTTATATAACTTTTATTACAATACCTGCTCCGTTATGTCCTAATAAAGCCGTTATCTGACCACTAAATGTCGTCAAACTTAAATCGTTGACCGCATAAGTTTTCCCCGAATCAAATGTTTTCGATAAACCAACAATTTTTATACCACTCTTCAAACCTCTGGGCTCGTCTTCAAAGTAAGCAGATTTTTGTTTACCTAATATGTCATCGTTTGCGAAATTATAGTTATTTTCAAATCCAGAATTTTCATGACCAGTGTCATTGTCATCGTAATTCGCTCCACACCAATAAGACTTAGTGAATGGAAAATACCATTTCATTGGTATACCATATTCACCGGGAAAGACAGACGATACATACCAAGTAAATAACAGGTAGAGACATGTGTCCACTATAAACATTATCATAACGTAAAGCATAGTCAGCGTATCTTCAGGCGATGCCGACTCGTGAATGTTAGACCACTGAATGCCCACATTGTTTCCCTCCCACATCGATATTAACATAGCTCCGAAAGCCATGTCTGTGTTGTGCAAAAGACTAACAGCAATTTTGTGACCCAGAGATAATTCACTGACAATAAAGTATTCTTTTAAATCTAAACCCGAATCAATTCTACTTTATATTTACTGATATCTTTGCGATGCTGTGAAATAAGGCATAAAAGCCACAAAGAATAGGACACCAGAACCGACACCGGACACATTTGCCTATACGTAATCGAAAGTATAGTAAAATCAATTTTATCCATTGTTTTACAAATCATACCTTCGAAAAAATAGTGCTTAACATAAAGCAAAATGAAATAGTTGTGATTGAATACAATATAAAGAAGACATAAACCAAAGACCAATCGCTTTTACTTAATATTCCGACACCGCTCTTAATCTTAATGCATAAAAATAAGGTCATTAAAGCGACAGTGATTGCAAGCCATATGAAATTCTTGACAAACCAGGCGAACCAATGCAACCAATTCTTGAGTCCCATCATTTTCATTGACTCTTTAAGTCTTTTCTCTTTTTCAAGCACTAAATTCTTAGTTTGATTAACAGCCGGATAAATGAAACTAAACATTAAAATAACAGGAAAAAGAAACTGCAGCGCACGTAAGAATTCGTCGTCAATGAATGGCGGATAAGGGAATCGCTGCCCTTTCAATTCAAGATTTTGTTCTAAATTTATCGATGAATTATTGATAGCATTCGCCACAGTCATCGATACTAAATGTTGAACTGTCAGAAAGCCTTCTTCATAATATCCGGGTTGTGCTCCAGTTTTATATTTTCTCTGTCTCGGGCCGGGCACTGAAAATTGTGGAAAAGTGAAACCGGTGTTCCATGACCTGACAGGACCGCCATCGCCCAATTGATGAGTTGGTGATGACTTGAAGCGCAGTTTAAATTTTAATTCATTTTCAAAATTAATGTTATTATCGAATACAATACCACAGAGTATTGTATTGTTTGGTTGCATTACGAGTCCATTAAGATAGTAATTAATCATACTTTCTTCGCTTGAAAAGCCTTCATCTGTTTATTTTAAATTTAAGATTTCAATTGTTTTACTGTATGTTCAAATTTAAAAGTTATCATTTATAGTTCAATTCAAATATTGAGCAACAATTATAACATTTTCTGATAGTAGTCTTCTTTGACTAATTTTCAACCAGACAATGCCTTTTGCATACAGTTAAATACAGTATACTGTTTATAAAGCTTAAATAGAATGGCTTTAACTAATTCAATAGAATTTTTCAACTTTATTTCAAGAGTTAACAAAAAGATAGGTGACATCTAAAAAATTGTCTCTTCCGAATTGAAGCTATAACTCAAACAAATTGTAATGGGATCAAATTATGGGCTCATTTGCATCTTGTTTTGCAATTTTTTAAAATCAGTAAAACTTTTGAACTTCTTCTTTAGAATCAGTAAATCTTTATCATATTAAATATTTTGATATCTTATAATTGATAACACATTCACACATTAATTTTACACAAGATCTGAACTCAAATCATTTAGTTTTTCTATATATATAAATATATATAATGTTTTTAAATGACAATACATGTATATTTATTATGTATTTTTCAACACTAGTCAACAACCTTGCTCTCTGTGCCAGGCATATGCATTTCTCTGCTATGAATTTAAATAAAATTTTGGGTACATTACATGCTACTCAAGCTCTATGGGCTGAAGCTTAATAAGAAGTCTGAAATTCTGGCGTTGACCTGAGCTTGAGCATGAGTATAAAAGTACGGTACATGAAATTGAGCCAAATATTACTACACCTAAGATATTTTTACTACTAAAAAATGTCTAAAAATGAAATAATATATGTATAATTTTCAAATAATTTTTAACGATAGCCTCATTTTAAATGAAAGCTTCACAATTATTACAATTTTCTGAGAATTTTTTCATACAGGCTCTTCAGGCTTAACAGTCAGAGCCCTAAGCTGAGCCTAGGCTCGATCACCTCAGAGCCTGAGCTTCAGACTGAAAAAGGTACCTTGACCCTAGGCTTAGCCTGAGCCTATGCTCTTCATTATTTATAAATAAAAAATGGCAAAACATATGATTTTGAATTTATAACCCAACTAACCTAATAAAGCCTTAGAATCTTATTTTGATTTTTTAAATACCTTTGAACTCAAACATTGTGTCCAATTGTCCGTCATTTAACCTTTTTGTAACGTCACCAACAATTTTTGCAATCCTATCATTATCAGGCGCGTAAAGTATTTTATAAACACCGGTATTAGAAGAAGCGATTTCAAGTGAAATATTTGGCACATGGAATATGTCGAAAGGTTCGTAAGTTGTTATATTGTAAATAGGCTCCACTTCAACAACTATTCGTATCATTGCTATCATAGCCACAAAAAGACAAGGAATTCCGATCTCGAAAATGGTAACCCATGGGTGTCTTAATTGTAATAAATAATTTTTCCATAACAATAGTCTGATGTGACCAAATGAACTCATATTTGAAAAGCTTACGCAAAAACGCAAAGTTCACAAAAAAATTTCTAAATCTCAAGTTAACTGGTGTTTCAATTTTATATAATTATATCAAAATTAATAATATATTGACATTTTTAAACATTAAAATATATAATTAATTGAATAAAATTTTTTATAGCTATAAATGTATGTTAACATTACAAATAATGATTAAATAGTAGGAAAAAAAATATTAAAATATACTTATATATCAAATGTACAATGTTATGTACTTTTGATTGACAAGTTAAGTGTTAAGGTTAAGTCAAAAATTTGAAGTTTACTACTGAATTATCTTTACGCAAGAGTCAACTTGTATTGCATAATAAAATGCATACATATTTATCTAGAATTTGTGTCTATGGATACTTATTTAATTTGAAGTTATTTGAGATCATAACAAGATCTCAAACTGAAAGTTCAAGTAATCAAATTTAATCAATAAATTAATTAATATGAATGCTTTTCATCAAGTATGGGTTCAATTTCTCAACAATTACATCATTTTTATGCATTTATTACAAACAATTTTAGTTCAGCTGTGTTTCACTACTTTCACTTTTAAACGTAAAATTGTTTCACTCTTTAATGATATTGAATGTGCGCAAAATCCATAGATACGACACAGTGCACACCCGCTTATATTGTTTGTAAATTTTATCTTTCATTTGATAATGTGCTTAATATCTTGTGATACAAATAATCCAAAGTCTCGTAATTTTTATGTGTATTTATAACAGCTATTTAACGCGTGCGACCAAGAATTGGCAGTAAATGTAATTTATTATAACCCTTGAAATACAATTTAGAATATTTTGAAAAATGAATCAATAATTAAGTATTTATTACTAATTAAAATGCAATCATTTAATTTGAGAAAACACTTGCCGATGGGCAGCTTTTCGGGCTTTTGTCATGAGGCCTAACTTTTGGCTCTGGACAGGCTGTAAAATTTAAAAACGAGCCCCTGTTGTTACTGACCTCTGACCTCTGACCTCAATGACTTATATATCGATAGATTCAGTTCTCCGAACTGAGTACAATCATACCATTATCGACCATATCCTGATCACTACTGGACAACTACTTACGAGATTAAAATTCTATTTTAGGTTATTTTACCGATTTTTTCTCATTATGCTATTTAACGATACTTGAGCGCTGCCGCACCAATATCGACAATCCTAACCGAATCAAACTGACTCTAATGTTAAATAATAACAAATAATAGCTAATTAGATTAGGTTTAGTTCATGGATAAGTGTTAGGCTTGTTTAAAATTAAATTTTCGGTAATTGGACATTCCAGTCGGGAATTTTCAGAAATGGTCAGGATCAGGTCGAGTATGGTATCAATGGATTCAGCTCAATAAACTGAATCAAACGATGTATAACACTTTGAGATTGGAGGTGAGGAAGCCTTAAAGTCTGATTATCATATATTTAGTTAAAAACGATTCCAAACCAATTTAGGAGTTGGACCTTTGCTTTTAAACATCTTTTAAATTAAAAGATAATTAATTATTCAATAAATAGTGGCAGATAATCAGATAAATAAGCTTTAATTTCATATATTACACAATATATTTGGAATTGGTTTTAATTCATAAAAACTCTTAAATTTACTGCCAATTCTTGGTCGCGTTAATATACCTTCAAAAATGACAAATAATTTTATTACGATATGTAAAGTATTTAAGAATAATATAAAATATTGCTTTAGAATTAATAAATACTTGGATTCTGAACAGACAAAGCTTTAGAACATGTTTTGAATTGCTTTCAATAGTATTCTTAAAAATGATTATCTTTTACTTCCATAATATAAATATAGTTTTGGGAATAACTAAATATAAATCGAACTCAGAGTATCTCAAGAAAAGATCACAAATAACAAAAGATAGAAAAGGAAACTATACTTATATGAATCAATGCATTGCAATAGGAATAAAATCTATTGCAATACAATAATAGCATTCTTATGAGTCACAGCGTTGTAATAGAATTAAAAAATAATGCAATTCATCTTTTGTTGAGATAAAGGTTTAGATTATTAAATGTGAGTCTATGAGCGATTTAGTACTTGTGAGATATTATTTGAATGCATATCAATATAATATACTTATACGATATATTGATATGCATTCAAATAATAACTCACAAGTACTAAATCGCTCGTAGACTCCCAAATGTGAGCCGGACCCTTATATTAGAATTTTGTTAGTAGAAGTTTGTTTTACTTGCAATTATACCGGACATGCACAGGTATGGGTTATACTTTCGAAAGTAACCTTCTCTTTCTCCTTCATCATAATCTCAAATCCTAGAGGAAGAGTATCACAATTTTTACAATAGCTAAGTGTATACCTTCGTCCCTCCTATTATTTTTTCAATATTATTTCAAAAATGTATAGCTTGATCCCCTCTATCAGTTTTTTTTAATATTTTGTCAAAATTTATACATTTGTCCCCCTTTAATATTTTGAGAGATTTTTGTCAAATTGTATACCTTGGTTCACCCCTTGAATATTTTTTAAAAATCGAAGGGAGAACCAAAGGTATACATTTCGACAATTCATGAATAAATAAAAAAATAAAATAAAATATTTGCCCTTTTTTACATTTGCTCGTATTGGCTGCTCTTTTTAGTTTTGACTCTTTTGATGTGATACCTATTTCATTAGCTTTTAGGAAAATTTTTTAGACCATAATAATTGACATATAACATGTCTTCAAATAACATACGAAAACTTTGTGTATATTTTGTATTGTCTGTGTTCAAAAAGTGGGCTCTCATGTTTTGAAACAAAGCAACATTTAAGAGTATAATTAAGTAATTCTGTTTGGTTCTGTACCGTACTAATGCTCATTAATACGCAAAATAGTCTCTAACTCTCTAAGAAGGAAATCATAGGCATTTATTTTATAAATGTTTCTCAAATAATGTGATTCGAACTCATATAATGATTTTCAATAGTGAATGCTTGCGCGTCAATTACTATTTACATTACTGTATTTATAATAATGAAACGGGCTTTTCAGGTACAGTATAACTGTTAATAACGCACGTGCCAGTAGGTCCAGCTCTAAGAAATTTTTACACAATATTTGTAAACGCCTTTTGTAAATTATACAAAAATTTCATTTAATTATCTTAAGTCTATAAAAAGTTATTCAAGAATTTGTGAATGTATTTATCATTTTGAAACACACTGTATTTGACTCCGGAATGGATTATATGAAGAACAAAAAAATATACAACAATACTATTTTTGTAGCATTAATGATAAGAAATGTAAAGTTATTGCGCTATTAATATTTAAAATTATTTCACATCTTTTTTAATATATAAATATGGAAAAAAGTAAATATTATTGTGAAATAAATGTTTGCCAAAATTTTTGTTGAACTGCCAAAAGTGTCTGCATTTAAATCCCATAAAAGCGTTCCATTTTTGCAATAAGGCTCTAAAATCTGATCCAAAAGTTGATATTTTTGTTTTAATATCCATTGGAAATGTTCACTTTCTGAACATTCTAATGGATTTTGTCTTATATTAATTGCATTTCTTTTGTCTATTTTGAGAAAATCACTAAAAATATCTTCTTTTATGAATTTGATTTGATTATAAGCTATAAGAAAAAGAATTAAATATAATTTTTTTGATACATATAAAAAATATAAGAAACTATTATTTAAACTCGAATATGTGTGGACGCAAAGGAAACATATCTTAACTTTAATATAATTGTATAACATAAAGATCTACTGATATATATTATTATATTAATAAATACCTAAATTTATGAAAAGCGGTCTTTTAGAACCACTGAATACTCCGTTTTCAAAACTAAACTCTTTTAGTTGACAAAAACTCAAATCAATTCTTAAGATAGTTTCATGACTTAGCCCAAAATCAAAGGCATGAGAAGATATTTTTTCAATAGGAATTCCAGTAAATGTTATCCAATTCTGTAAATTCTGTAATCCATAGAAAGCGTAATCACCGATATTTGAGATGTTATATCCAAACCACTTATAATCAAAGACTATTTGAGTCAATTTCTTCTGTGGACTGTTAAATGCATAACTGGGTATTTCATGAACTAATCCGTTGCCTAGACTTAGACTAAGGTATTCAATATTTGTTAATGAACTGATTGCTTGCCATAAGTCATTATTAAGCGGATCATTAAGTAATTGCAAATTTTCACCCCATAAATAGAATCGCTTTAATTTTAAATCAGTGCCATTGAATGCATTTGTATTAATTATTTTCAAGTTTATTGGGTTTATTATAAAAATATAATCAAATGTTATGTCTAAAAATGAATTTTGAGGTAATTCTACAAACTTTGCATTTAACAGATTGAAGCTTTGAAAATGCTTCTCATTTGTTGTATTTCCAGAAAGTTGTTGACTTATGCGCTCGAATTGTTTTCTTATATCAAATTGCAATCCATTGCACTGACAAATCACTTCAATCGGTATATTTATTTGACAGTCAATACATTCCGATGTCTCTAAATCACTGCAATTAATTGAATTAATTATAAGCCAAATCGAAATAATTTTCAAAAATATTTTTTCTTTAAGCATTTTTATTCATGATATTTATGAAGAAAATTAATAGTAATTTTTTAATGTATTATCGCATGTGTTTGCTTAACAGAAATTCGATGCCAAATACTTAAAGCAATATCATATCTAAAAGACCATAATTAAAGATATAACATATAATTAAATGACATAAATTTTAATTGTTTGAAAAGATTCTTTTCAGATATTGGCTTCTATTAACTTATTATAATTTTAAGACCGCATAAAATAATTCTTCTTATTTACTGATCTTTATATTAAATATTTGACTTTAATAAATCTTAATAATCGTATATTTGTATGCCACTACACTACACTATACTACACTATACACTAATTTAATTAATATGTATTTAATAAAATATAAAAAACATAAGTTCCCGCTTCGACTAAACTAACGTGAAAATAAAATTTAAGCATTAATTCCTCAATCAAAACAATATAATTTGTGCTGAATGTAATTGAATTATATTTTGTGTAATAGTATAGTTTTAAGTTCCAAGAATTATTGAGCATGGTGAATATTTTTTGATAGCCTATCACGCCCTTGCCAAGGCTGCATAGGTATCCACTCACGCTGATCACTGATTCTAGAGAAAATAAATTTCTAACTTATAATGTAAGCTAAACTTTAATATGAACCGGTAAATATGGTAAATATGTAAACACTTTTCAAGTGTACTTTGATAAAAAACTAATACGTATCCACCCAACTAACTATTGCAAAAACTTAACTTCGTTAAGATAAAAGCAAAATATAATATATTTATATAAAAATACCAATTTATTGCCTCATTATTTAAGATAATGTTTTGTTTTTATAAGTGATTGACTTAAGTCGAGAATCAATTTTTAATTTAATGGAATAAAATAATGGAAAATAATAATAGTAGTGATAGTGATTCCACACAAATTTACGCTTTTGATTCATCATTATATCCAGCAGTGATTGTATTACTAATTATTTATCCGTGTTTTATAATAATAACGAATACGATTTCATGTGTAGTTCTGTTCAGCAAAAAATACCGTAAATCTCGTTCGAAACTATTGATGGGAAACATAGCTTTAGCTGATATACTCTTTACATTTGTTATACTTAACTTTGTGACCACTTGTTCATCAGCTAAAGGCACCGGCTTTAAGCTTATTTGGTGCGAATCATTGAGTTCAATACTTTTTTATACACCAAACTTTGTGTCTGCATTAACTATGACTATAATAAGTTATGATCGCTATCGTATGTTTGTCCATACTATGAAACCCAATCCATTATCAAAACTCTCATCTCTTAAATTATTAACACTCATATGGTTTTCAGCCATGATATTAACTTTGCCTGAATTAATACAAATTGATTCGTATGCCATTGATTTTGAACAAAAAAGATATTTATGTATTAAAAGAGATTTTTTTATTCATTTAGAACCTGTACTCAAAACAATGATATGTTGTTATATACTTATAATTCTGTATTTGCTTCCAATTTTAATTACTGTTTATTTTTATTATAAAATTTTTTATAACTTTTCATTCAATTTGAAACAAAATATTTGCCCAAATATGAGTGAATTGCAACTTAAAATACGTAAACAAAGATACATGAAATCAATAGTTATGCAAATTATGGTGGTATTGGTTTATTCTGTTGGTTGGCTTCCAGTTTATATTTTCGAATCAATTAACACAGAATTGTGTAACACAACCAACTTATGGTTTGCCATTCAATGTTTGGCTATGTCTAGTTGTGCATTAAATCCTCTCATCTATTGGTGGCTTAACCAACAATTCAGAAAAGATGTTATGCTATTATTGACATGCGATAAGAGGTTTAGTTCTCATAGAAATATGAGTATTGATATCACTTATAATACAGCTGTAAACAGAAGTTCTGCGTCTAGTTCTGAAATTAGGTTTATTAGTCATGAAATTGGAAATTCATTTTGACAATTGATAAGTTTGAAAATAAAACACTTCTAATTCAAGTATTATTACAGAAATTTGATTTAATCTCGATTTTCAGTTTGTATTAATTTAAATAATTAATTAATCTAAGTCTTTGAACTTATAATATTTTACATTTTTAATAATATAGTTTTCTAAATTTTTAATGCACTACTGGTTAAGGATTATCAAACGTCAGTAGACTTTTGTGGTCCCGTGTAATCAATTTTAAGCGAATTGATAACGAAAGAAGCAATATCTGTGTATTCTTCGATCTAAATGTTGACATTTAAATAAATGAACAAATTTTATACAACAGAACAATTTTATGAGTTTACCCATTTTGAAGTTGGTTTTCCTGACCCGTGACCAGAATTAGTGTCAACGCGAATCATCAATGGTATGTCCGATAGTTTATCTCCCAACTGATATTGTAGTTCTGCTATAAACTTATGTGAATGCGCCGGAACTACTCTGTCGTCGTGATCAGCTATTTGAGCAAAATTAAGAAAATCTCTATTTTTTGTCTTTTAATTTCATTACTTTGTATATATTTTAAATAAATGGGTCTTTTTTATGATAGTTAGTTTTTGAATAACTAGTCTCACAGATAGGGGTGGGCAGTGGTCCCCAAAGATTTTTGAAAATTTAAGCGTAGGTTTAAATTTTTAAAGCAGTTATTAAAAAATAGTTATATCTTAAAATAGATAGAATTTTAGATTTTTCTTAAGTAAACCAAAAATTCTGACTGCGGTACTGACTAGTTTATCAGCAAAACAGTATTATTAAATTACCTGTTAATACAAGCATAGCTGGGTATTGTGTCGCATCATTGCGAATATTATGTAGTGGTGAATATCTATGAATCAAAATTCAAATTAATTATTTGAATAAATATAAGACTAATAAATAATTTTTTCCAAAGATTACGTATAAATATTATTGAATTGTGTCTCATTCTTCTGAGGATCTCCGTATTCTTCAGTCCAGGCGTAGCCTATTGTAAACAATGGAAACCTTATCATATCCATTACTCTGAAAAGTGCAATAAATTAAAAATACGTTTATTAGTTAAAGAAGAATAAGTCGATACAAATATTTTAAAAGAAAAATCAAAATAACAAAAGTTAGACAAGTCAACTGACCCAACATTAGCTAAAGCACATCCATACAGATCAGGTCTTTGATTACTGGCTGCACCAACTAATAGGCCGCCATTTGACCTGCCATTGATGGTTAGCCTAATAGAAAAGTATATCATTTGCAGGCACAGTAACATTGCTATTACTTCTAATAAAATGAGACATATTTGAGATACCTATCTCTTCGAGTGTATTTGTTTTCTATGAGGTATTCAGCAGCGGATGCAAAATCATCGAAAACATTCTGTTTATTCAAAAGCATACCTCCTTCGTGCCAACTCTCACCATATTCACTAAATTTTTGAATAAATCATTTAAAAAGTGATTATCGAACAAATTAGGTATAGGGCGAAAGTGCTCGTTTAATTTAAAGGTATTACTAATATACCCGTATTCATAGCCGAGACAATATCCAAACCTATAAGGAGGTTCAGCTTTTGGTAATTTTCAATATTTTGAGGGCACAAAAACTGATCAGTTTTCTGAGAGTTTTTTGTCAAAATAAATTTTTCACCAATTTTGTAAAAATAATTTTCTAATAAAAGTTTTTTTAACGAAAATTTAAATTTTTGAAAAATAACACTAAAATTGAGCAGTTGTTTATTTTTTTATATTGTATATTGAAAAGTGAATGTAATCTACAACCATATTAAAAAATTGGTGAAAAAATATAATTTCAAACAAAAGGAGACTAAGGTACGATTTTTGATATTCTAAAAATGTTAAGGGTACCCTACTTTGTCAATATAATTTTTATATAATACCTTTTAAGTATTGTGAATCATATTTATGTTTAACTTAGAAAAGCAATAAAAATATTTAATTATTAGGCTTTGAAAATAAAACAAAAGGATTCACAAATTCGAAAATTTACTATAGCATTGAAAATATATTTTAAATCCAATATTAATTATGATATGAATAAATTGGAAATATTAATAGTTTTCATACCCGCCTCCCCTAATATTAGCCAAAGCGTAAACTCCATTTAAGTTGTTAATAAAAAATGTTGCCAAAGGATCATAGGATGGCTGCATATTGATATTGAATCCTCCATAAGCGTATAACATGGTCGGGTTTGATCCGTCGAGTTTTATATTCTTTTATTGAATACAAAATAGTTATTAATAAAGTTATCATAACTTAATCTAACAATTTAATAAATGAATTGAAAGGCACATATGAAGAGTTCTGTGCAGTAACGACTTGTGTAGGGATATAGGGTTTTTCGGATTATTGCACTAAATGAATATTTAGACCCTGTTTTATATACAGACAAATTTTCAAAATATGTTTCAATGAGAAAAATATCATTAAATCGGTGTAGAAGTTGTCTTTGATTCCCATAGAAAACTATTATATCTAAGAGATGTTTTGCATT
>JAQGCH010001028.1:0-17888 GCA_034699485.1 Nanhermannia elegantula | reverse complement strand
AACACTAACCGGGAATTTATTATTGAAGTTCGATAAATGCCAAGCATATAGAATTAGGATTAATATGAATACAAAAGTTTGATTAATACAAAGGTTTACAATATGATTAAGCTTTTGAATAAGGTCATGAGGTAGGTATGACATTCCCATTTAATATGAACTACAATGGGTTCAGTATTGTTTATACCATGTTGATCGTATTGTACTGATCTATATTAAACGGATTTCTCCTACATTTGTCGGTTCAGTTTTCTTTACGTTTTCCCCGAATTTCTTTGGCCCGAACGCCGTTTCACCGAATTTAATTCGCATTTAATATATATATTTCAATAGCAATATCTTATGTATAAAATAACTTAAAAATTATAAGAAAGTAATTCATTTAACTATTTAATATCTTACTTTATCATTTACTAATATGGAGATTATTTGTTTATAACATAATAATATTGTGATTCTGTAAACCTTTGAACATTATTTTGTACATAAAAAAATTGCTATTCAAATACATAGTCAAATACATTAGACTTTAGACTTCGACCTTATACTATATCTAATGTCTAAAGTCTAAAGTCTAAAGTTATTTTGGATTTTTACATCTAAACAATGCTCAATAACTAATCATTTGGAAAACTTTTGAAAGTTTTCAATAAATATTTCCTTAACTTTTAAATCAGAACAAATAACAAAGTTAGCGAAACGTTAGTGTTTGGCAAATGTAAAATTTGTTTCAAAAAAGTGAATATAATTCAAAAATAATAAAGAGTTTAAACTTTTTTTGGGTCTAAAAGTCTAATCTCTAATCTAAACTTTAGACCTGCGTTGCAAAACGTAAATTACAACGTAAACTACGTAAGTAAATTACATAGTAATTTACGTTCAATAAAGTAAATTGCAAAAAGTACTACTCCAGCGCCAACTTTGGTAATAATAAAAATACTTTATTTTGTGTTTACAAAAAGTGTTTTTATTGAAAAATTTTAAAACTCAAATAATAAGATCATTTGAGGACAAGGAAAAATTCATCCAAAAGAGAGGAATTGTCTCTCACATGAAAGAATTCAAAAATTATCATAGAATATCATTTCCATAAAAATTCTAAGAATACAGACTTAGATGTGCAGAAAATTGACATTAATTCTGAATCTGATAGTGATTCTGATGTAGTTATTGTTAGCGATTATAACAATTAATTTGTTTATTTTAATTTTATTAATAAAAACTGACGTTTGTTTTTGACTTTTGCATATAAGACTATTTTTCAGTAATAAGTAAATTACAAAGTAACTAAATATCCGCATTAAAAGGGTTGACCGGCATTAGCGTCATAGATATCGCATCTTAAAAATCAGATTTCCCATTGAAAAGCATTAAATTGTTTTTCATTTATTTGAATATAATTAACAATAGTAAATGAAAAAGTTGAATAACACGAAAGATGTTGGTTTGATTCAAAATATTATCTAGGAATTTTCACCAAAAATACATATAAATCAATTTTAGGTGGCGTCTAGACTTTGCGCGGCTCTAGAAATACATAAATATAACTGCATACAAATTAAATTCGGTAAAACCGCGTTCGGGCAAAAGAAATTCGGGAAAACGGATATTATAACTAGAGTCTACTTATTTATTTCGATATTAAAGATTTGCTGTGAGAAAATTAAATAGTTTGACATATTATTGACAAAATCTCATTTTGAATTGCATTTATCAAGTCATAGCATATACATTACCTGATTAGGAAAATAATACAATACTTGATTACTAATTACTCAATTATTCAATTACTCAATTACTTATTATCTTATTTCTTATTATTTGAAAGATACAGGTAAGAGTTGATCATAATTTCTAAAACTAATTTGTGAAGTGTATACACTAATTAATTAATAGAAGTTCTTTGAGTCTATATTTTTGCAAACAAATGCAAGATTTTTAAATTTGTGAGTTTAACCTTATTTACAAAATTTAATGGAAAATAATATTTTTTCTGAATATCTTTAGAATTCTTAAAGTAATTGATTTTTATTTAAAGGTGTAAGACATGTCACTTAAACAGTATAAGCGCTGGCATAAAGATTTTGGGTTTAATTTTCACGCCAATTAAATCGGATTCAAAAAACTTGAGTCACTTCGGGTTTTATTGGGTTTAACCCGAAAATTTATTTTCAATTTCTGGTACATATATTTAAAATATTGACATGTGTTAATGAAAATGTCCCTCTATATCTCCATTGAAATGCAAAATCGAGTTCATATTTAGGTGTTCGTCAGTTAAACTGTTTGAAGATTTTTTAATCTCGAAAAAAAGCATCTAAACTAACAGAAAATTTAAAAAGTTTCATATAATAGGCATGTTCGATTAAGGTTCCATCTAATTAAACCCAAAATGTAGCATGCTCACGTAAATTTATGATATAAAAAGTTGCAAATATCAATGTTTTAATTTTCATTTACTTCAATTAGATTTTAATTATTTACAATGGTTTAAGGTCTTAAACATTCAGAACTTTGATCATTAGATTGATCATTGAAACAAAACTGATAATTATTTCACAAATACTTGAGATTAAATAACTCTTTATTAAAATCCGATAGGAATATAACTTTCAATAATCAACTTTTATCTTAAAAAACATGAACACTTTAGTGTTTATATACTCTGAGATTAGTTAAGAATAGATAATAATGAATAAGCACTAAACAATTTACTTTGTGTTGTTTATGGAATTTCTCGAGGGATTATTTGTTTTTAGAAAAATATTCTTTAAAGACACTCACAAATTAATTAAATTGAAAGTTTAATTAGCAAAATATAGTATAGAGAAAAGCTTATTATCTAGTTAAACAAAAATATGCCACAAAAAGTTCTGAAATAATGATGTCTAAAGTGAAGCTATGGTAAAAACTTATTTTTGAGATTCGTCATAAGATAAACCTTTAATTAATATATAGACGGATAATGAGGTTTAAATTCTAATTCTTTGGAGATATTTTCGTGAACAGAATTCTGATCGTTTTGATGACAGATATTTGAACTTAACTTTTAAATTACAACCAAAATCACTTTAGTCTGTAAAAATGTGTAATAATTAAATTTATAATTATACATTTGTGTTACTTTATTTTGTTTATTTAAAAGCTTTTAACACTCAATGATTAAATGTATAAAAATGAGATTTTGGGACTTCATTGAATCACTTTGAAGGAGAAATTTCTCGTTCATTCAAATATTTCTGAAAGTCTGCCAAAACATATTTTCTTGAAATGATGACATCACTATAATAGACGAGGGTGACATCGGTGACATTTGAAGCACTGGTATATTAAGCTACTGTTTGTGTCAACATATCAAACATTCAAAATTAAATATAAAACTATTTAATAATATTCCTTACTTTTCTGTGACTCAGTGAGCCATTCAATTACACCTTTAACTTGTTATACTGGTTATACTGAATACCGTATAAAAAAACTTATTCAAAATTGTATCTAAATATAACTTTAATTGAAATTTTTTAAAGGTTATGCATTACTTCTTTACAATACATAAAATATTTACGAATAGATCTCAAATGAAATGATTATCTTATGAAAAATCCCAGCAATGAAATTAATACTATGAAAAATCAGTTAAGGCATGTTCGCCGTCAATATTAAAAAGAGGATCAGATATAAAAATTTTGTAAATAGAGACCCTTATTGTAGTTAATCTTTGATTATGAACTACAGTAGACTCTCGTTATAGTGAAGTCGGATATAGCGAATCTCTCGCTATAGTGAACAGTTTTATACCCAAAATTTGATTTACTATACCCTCTAATGTTATAGTGTTAACTCCGGATATAGTGAACTCTCGATATAGTGAACGGATTTCTCTTGCATTTGGTCGTTCATTATAACGAGAGTCTACTGTATAGGCAATGAGAAATAGACATATAACTAGTGAGGTGTCACTACAGTCAAAAGAGGATCAAAAATGAGGACCAAGATAAAAAAATGGGGACCAAGATCAAAAATGAGGATCAGGATCAAACGGCGAACATGCCTTTACAGTCAAACAACAATGAATCAAAATTTTTAATATCAAATTTCGAAATTATTTTATATCCAGCCGAGCTTGGAGTCAGGCTAGTCCAAGTTATACTATATTCGCGCAAGTCCTGCTCCTTCTCAAAGGATTAAGAAATTCCTCCGTTTTAATCTTTAAGGTCGTTCGGGAGATACCTTTTCCAATTCCTTTAAGCAGAGTTGCATTTATTGCAAAGTGGTGTCACTTTATTTTGATATAGTATTTTACACCACAATGATTTATAAAAATACTCACAAGGGACCGGTCTCACCGCTTACCAACCGATTTGTCAGAAGGAGATGAAAATTTATCCTTCTCTGAAGGAGTCCAGAAGGATCTTTTACCGTTCCGGCAACATCTTTAAGCATCCTTTTGCAGTGAGCAGGATATGCTCGAACATAGTATTAGCCTATGCTCTTCATTAATGATTATATGCTGATTAAATTATATAAGCTTTTAATATTTTCAGACGGACCTGATATTAAGAGACTTCGGGCTCTGTATTTGACAAAATGCTTGCCTCTAATTATGATGACTGTTCTCTAAAGTGCTTTTTGAGTCAAAAATTTTAAATTTATTTGTGTTAAAGTTTAAATTAACTCAAATGAAATAAACTTGAAAGAAAAATTTTAAAATTACATCATCAAAGAGCGAAGGGGTTATTTAAGTGTTTGTAAGACTTGTAAGCAATGAATGGGAGGATGACTTGCAAAACGGTGCTCCTATTTAAGGAGATACGAGTATTACTTGAATTTATGAATTAAAAACATTTTAAGCATATAAAAAACTTAAAACAACATTTAACTTTACCTTATCTATGAGTAAATTAAACTAAATCTTTTTCCCAATTCTCAACGGATTCCGGATTAAGACAGATGTGTCTGTTAAGTGATAAGGCAAGTATTCCTAAGAAAATCCTTCTTTATTCCTATGAAAAGGATACATTTGAAAGATAAACTTTGATCTCAAAAACTTCTATTCAGATAATTTTAAGTTTTAAATTGATTTAAGTTTAGGTAAAAGTTGTTATTTACAAAATATCATATATTTAAGTTTAGTTAAAGTTTTAAACTTTACGTTCATTTGAGTTTAGGTCTAGAAAATATGGAAAAATGAATTTAAGTCATATACGTAGTACTTAAATAGCACTTGAGAACAATATTCTCTAACCTCGTATTAGCAATAGCTATAATTTATTGCTGGCGGCTCTCAATAATGTGGAATTAATTCAATTTTTAATTACTTTCTCTTCAGATAAAAAGCATATATCTCTTATTCGCAACAACTTTAATAAAATGTTAAATAATATTTCGAATAACTTTACGCTCACTGGACAGCAAATTAGTGTAAAAATTTCATCCTATGTCATATAGTTTTACAGCTATTTAAAAGTTGAACCAAATATTTTCTCATTTATTTAAACTCTAATTCATAGACTGGTTATATAATAAATTTTCTTAAATTTTTGTCATGCAATGCAATAATAAGTTTTTATGGAAAAAGTAAAAATCAATTTTTATTCACAGCCATAGTGTTTGCAGAATAAAAATGAGGTTCTTTTAAAAACAGTAAAAATATGAAAGAATATTATTTTTAAATAAAGCTGATTATGAGATTACAATCTTATTTATGATTTTCAAAAGTTGCTCATTAATGTCCGTTAATGTGCTTTTGATTTTTATTCCATCAAATATTTTGCTTGTTTTAAATCATTAATTTTGCTGAATCTCATGTTTCTATTTTTATGCTCTATATAAGTTACAAACAATAAGCTAAAAGCAAAATATATACAGGTATACTACTAGAGCTCAAATATACTGCAAATATCTAAAGAAAGATATTTTTGACAAGAGAAGAAACATTAGTAGAGAAAGTAGTATTGAATATATGTATACTTTGTAAATAATGTTTCATTCAAAGTGAATCATTCATCTCTTCCGGATATTATGATAATAAGCTCTTAAGTAAATCAAACAACGCATTCCTGATAAGGTATAACCAGAAATTTGTTGCTCACTCTGTTTCTGCTAATGATTTGGACCAAAATATAAGAACTTATTTAACGCATTCAAAAGTTGTAGCAATAGTTAGTTTAACTGTACCTCAACTTTACCAGTTATCGATACCTATTATTATATTTTAGTTGAATTGAATGCATTATTAGCGAAAATATTATTATTTGTATGAATAAAAATTTTAGGTTTAATTATTATTTTATTTAAATACTGAATGAAAACTTGTATAAAAACTGAAAACTAAAAGCTAATAATCGGTTACTTTTCAGTCAGAAATTTAATAATTTATTGTTTAACTGAATAATTAAACAAAATCCCTGTATTTTCTGAGATAAAGATATTGTTAATTAATAAAGAAATTTATAAATTTAGCCATGAATTTAGTTATGAATAATAACCTAAATAAGAATATATATTAAGCTGAAAATTAATTCTCATTTTATTATATATTCCGAATTTTTAGAGAGTTTGCTCCTTAAAAGTGGTCACTAATTACAAGATTGAATTATTATTCTTATCTACAGATACCATAAATCCATGGATTTTAACTTTAAAGTATCTTAATTGAAATTATAGTGAAAGAAGAGCTTAAAATGATTGGAAAAGTTTTGATGACTTCGTTAAATGGATCAAATTTTGGACTCTTTCTATTCCAATCAAAAGCGTAGAAAAATAAACTCTTCTTTATGGCTATAATATATCGGATATATTACCCAAGACTTACGGATAATATTAGATTCTATTAAAGCTGAGATAAAATTTATAGTACCATAAGCTTTGGTTAAATTTTAGAACTGATATCGAGCTTACATTTGGATTAGAGTAAAAACTTTAAAAGATGGCAAATATTGAGTTTAATAATTATGTTTACGAAAATGGTTTTTTATCGAAAAATATTATGACTTATGACTAAAGTCATAACTTGATTGTTGTTAACCATGTTTGGAAGCGCTTCCCTTCCTTTGCTATCTCTAGAAGTAACTGATGTTTGCACTGAAGTGCTCTTTCGTGTATACAAACTAATGAGTCATTAGTAATTGTGGATGACTTGACCATCGCTGCAGGTATGGGATCGTAACTATCATTATAACTATTGATTAGTTTTTAAGATCATTAGTGGACTCATTTATGTCTTTTTTGTGTTATGGAATGCAGTTAACTATGATTAGAAAGTTTGTCCAAAACGTATACAGTACTGGTATAATTTATTTGATCACTTTGTAAACCTTTGTAAAGTTTGTAAAATTTTTGCAATAATTATTTTATAAACTGGAATCCTGTTTATCTTTATGAACATATTAGGACCAAAAAATCATAGAATTAATAACCGTGCAAGTAAAAACTTATATAATATGAACAGACCTACAATTGACATGATAAACCCCTCTGATTGGGCAGATGCCCCCTTGACCCTGGTTAGAGCTATGTACAGTAAAACCTGTCAAAGTTGGGCAAACAGTTAAGTCCTTTTAGCAAAATATTAATTGTTTTTTACTTTATATATTTTGCAAAAAGGGCTTATTTTCTTGCCCAACTTTGATAGGTTTTACTGTACTCTGTAGTTCCCTTTTTTAGAACGGTGTCAACACTACATAAATACCTAAAGTAAATTTAGATTCCGTTTCTTTCGAATTCATTCTGCTTCTCGTTCTTGGAACTGATTCAATACAGGATTATTATTAGGTGTTAGTCGTGAATACACTTATTGAGTGTTATAAAAGAGATAAACAAACGTTTCCATGAGCCAACTCCCTAATGAGAGTAGATCTCACTGAAGCCCATGTTGAAAACCAGTGAGATTTTTACAGCGATAACCCCGTGTCGGCTGTGGGTGAACACGTCGGACCATAGAGTTGTTATAAAACAATGAATATGTGGCCGACATATAACTTAGTAATCAAAGATATCCAATCTTCCAATCTAATAAAGATATCAGAGCTCGAGGGAATCGAACTCACGACCCTTCGATCAAGAGTCCGATGCCTTTGAACTTAAATATATTCGTATAAGAATTAATAATTATTTATGTAATATATTAATTAAATTTATAAATCAAATCACGGAAAACGAAATATGTGCAGAACAGTCTTCATTTTTTCATAATCAATATACATAACGAATACTGATTAAAAATATGAAACAAATGATTAAATACAATGAACTCAGAATTCAAACCACAATATAATTCATAAGACAATCATAATTCATATGATTATGTTTATTACAATCGCATCATTGGACTTATAGAAACAGAATTCTATTGTCTGGTTCTATAAAATATATTGAGGTTAAGAACAGACATACAGTAACTTGATTTGAGCTAAACATAAAACACATTTGGAATTAAATTTCTCGCACTAAAGTGCATCTATTCTTATAGGGTATCCCTGAGGCTCAACTCATTTTTAACATGAGCTGAATCAAAAAAGTTTTTGTCAATAACAGAGATGAGAATCACTTATTAAATTAGATAAAAGAGTCTTTAACTAAAAATTACGGTATATTTATATTTTGGTTTATCAATATTTCTGTGCTCTATCGCTTTGTTTAACTTTTATTAAGTCAAAGAATTGATTCTTCGAATAATAAACAGATTTTACTTTATTGTATACGAAAACTTTGTTCTAAAGCATTTAAAATAAATAATATAAATATCATCAACAAAACCAACATTATGTAAGTTGCTGTACAGCATACTCATTAAAATAACTTATAAATTTATAAAATATAATAAATTTTAATTATTCAAAAATCGACTGCAACCTATTGAGAATAAAGTGAAAGCTGAGAAGAGGTCTTTCAAATATAAAGAATAAGATTTTCTAAGGTAAGCATTAATTAAGTATAAATAATGTAATAGTAATTGAATTTATTTGAAGTGTTTATTTGTATTAGAATTTATGATGAATGAGAAACTAATGAGATCTATTAGGGCTATAATAGCTTTAATGTGAAATTTAGGTTAAAGTGATCAATTATACACCCTGCACGGAGATTGGCAGCACATATCACTGTCAACAGCTATGAATTTGAGTACTTGAGTATTTAGATGCGAGAAAGGGATCTGAATAACGAATTTTCTCTAAAACCTAAAATATTGGTATTTGAATATAAAGTAAAAGTTCGATATAACGAACATCTCGTTATAACGTACCGTACATTACCGTTTGGGTATTCAATATATGTTATGGACAAAAATTTTTACCCCTTGAGGGTTCGTTATATTGAGCTTATACTGTAATTGTTTGAAAATCGATAGTATTATATAAAATTGGTTTGTTTTTTCTTTAAAGCAAAAATAGAAAACGAGCATAAATTTTCTCATTCATAGATCAGAGAATATAGCAAACAATTTAATTTAAATATTAAATCTTATTATTTATTCTCAAATTGCAGAAAATATTAAACTATATTTTTAAAAGTTATAGCGATCGATAAATTTGAACTTAAAAACTTGTAAAAATTTGATGGGCTTCTCAAATGCATATATGACGCACTTTCTTGAATACTTCATTTAATCTATTAGTCTAGTAATGAGCATAAAATCTGTAATATTTAAAAAATTTTGTCAATGTGTCTGTGCGTAGTCAGCAATAATGTAATAAAAATTTTTACAATAAGATTGAGATTTTCCTCATAAAAATTATAAAAGCGTAAAGTGTCTTATTATAGTTTTAAATACATGTCAGCATAAAATAATTATAAATTTTATGAATAAAATTAGGTTTTTTGGGAAAAAAATTAATTAAAAATTGGCTGGAAATTTTTTTTTGAAAAAATTCTGGCTGGAAAATCGATTTTCGAAAAAATTGTCTTATGAGACCGGTGAGTTTTGACCCTCCCCCTAAAAGTTGAAAATTTTTCTGGTTAAAGCTAAAATTAAAAATTTCCATAACTTTGGTTACAATAACACAATATTTATTATATAAAGAATAAAACTTATAGAATACAGATATTTAAGTATGCGTTCAATAAATACTGTAGAAAGTATACCCTATTTGTTAAAATATTCAAAAATGCTTTATGTGGTATCTTTATTTATAACCTATAAGATAGAGCTTTGTCAGGTAAGAAACCACTTTCCATTGATCTCAACACTCAAATTCTTAAGAATTATAAAATTTTCTTAGAATCGATACAAATTGCTTATGCATTAATACTGGTACAGTACAGTACCTGTACAGCACCAGTACTGTAAATCTAAACTATAGACGATAAATAATGAAAAAATAGAGAAAATCAATAAATTATTTCAAAGTCATCCTTAATACAGAGTTAACAAATAATTATAGCGCTGAATACTTGCCAACAAGAAGTTTAGTATCATTCTCACAAAAGTGTAACTAATGGTAAAATGCCTTTTATATACACTTTATTGATCACTAAGGAATTGAAAACAATCCATTTTTACAATATATTTTGTGGAGTAATTCTAGTAAAATAATAAAACTTTTTACACTAGTCTTTCAAAACTTAATTCTAAAATTATATTCAATAGATTTAAATTATTTGATGAATTTTATCTTAAAAATGACAAATGGAAAATGCTTTAGTGCTTTACATAGTGCTAACTGTGATGTTTTTCAAACTTGATTAGCATTTAATAACTTTTAGTAAATTCAAAACATTAAAAAAATTGAATTTAAATCAGAATATATGTTATGATATGTCAAATTAAAGCTAATTTATCTGGCTTTTAAATATTATAACTCAATTAATTAATTATCAATTGGTTTCAAAGATATTTGAAAGTGAAGATCCCCTTCTACGAAAACGGTTTAGAATTTTAGTGTGATAAATATGTTATATAAGGGGTATCGTGGGTTCTCGAATTCCAACCTCAAATTGTGATACATCGTTGGATTCAAGTAAGTCTTGTTCTTTTGAATGAATTCTAGAATATTAAGTACTCTTTTAACATAAGTTTGGTTGCAAGAATACTACTGGCTATATTCAGGGATAGGTCCAATGACCTTTTTGCGTTTTGTTTTTCCTATTTTTCAAATAGCATCATTTTTAATCAAGATATATCTTATTAATAAATGTGCCCCATACAATTTTATACCTTAATGTAATATTACACTTAACATCAGTAATTTTACGTATATTACAGATAATGTTTATATATTACACTATTATATATATTTACACTTTAATATTCTTGGAATTACACCCAGTGCAACACAAAAACAAAAACATTAAGCAATTCCATGGATTCCCATATTTCATAAAATTACTATAATTTTGAGAAAAAAATTTAATAGAAATAGAATTATTTGCTTAAATCAAATGAAATTAACTCAATTTTGAATTAAAATTGAATTTATTTATACATGATAACAAATAATTATTTATTTAAATTCAAGCTTTCATTTTATACATTAGTCCGGATTTTGGGAACTCATTTCATGCGCACCGTCGAGTTGCCAAAATCGGGGTCTAACTGTATATAGTATTGCAAAATAAGCTCAGAATCTCACCAGAATCTTACCAGCTATAAGAGCTTGAACTTCCTTAAACGCTTACCTCAGTTCAAGTTGAAACTCTAGCTTCGCATATGCTATTCATTATCTGACTTATTCATATAGTTTTCTTTAAAACATATATTTTATAATATCCAACTTATTTTCATTATGTGCTAATTTCATATAAAAACTCTTATAAGATGGGAATCAGCATTTGTGTGGGCTATGCTTTAATTAAAACTCAATCAATATTTTAATTATTAAAACTTGTGTGGTCTCATTGATATTGATTTTCACCTTTTCACTATTATATTAAAGTTTGCTTAATGTATTAAAATATTAACACAAGTTTATAACATTACAGTCAGGTCTCGATTTTATGAACTCGAAGGGAACGAACAAATTTGTTCATATAATTAAAATTTCATAAAATCAATTTATGCAAAATATATCCAAAATAGTCAAAAATCCTCAAAATTTGAACAAAATGAAGTACAATAAGACTTTACTTTCAAAATAAAGTTAATGATATTTTAATCAGGGGTCGTTTTAATCCATTCCTCTTAACTTTAAATCGAGACCTAACAGTATAATACAATAAAAATTTTGTACTTAACAAATATATTCAAATAAGTGCTTTTTGTCATAGAATGAATTCTAAACCACTTCGGAAGCTTCGGAAGGATCTCTTGGTTTACGGATATTTCTGTGTGAGAATACTCAAGAGAGACTATGATTAAGAATTAATGAATGCTTTATTAGCAAATAATACTGGCATACTAGTATTTACTGTATATATCTATTGAATTACATATAATTTATATAATAGCGGAAATTCTATAACATGTAATTCTTAGTTACTCTCATGCATTTCATATTAATAAGATCTAGCCTTTCATTAGAAACCTAAGATTGGTAAAGGCTAATCAAATTCCGAGGGTGAGTATGGGGTTCCAAAGTACTTTTCGAGCTGAGTCTAAAGGTTATGAACTATATTAAAGGACTTTAAACATTTTCGTATATTTTTGCATTCTTTTTCTCATTTCTGTAATCATTTTTTTAATGACCTTTGACACTCAGCTCATTTAAGAGAACCAGATCCTTTATTTTTATTAAAATCACTACAGTTTTAAAAGTATTAGAAATATGTTATGTTTTCACAATTTAGTTATAATTACACTGTTTTTTTAACAATAAAAAACTATTAATGACAACAAAATCTTATAGTTTTTAGGCATCAAAACAGATCTAATCCGAACCTCACTTAATGAGTTCGAGTCAAAGCTATCTTTCATATATTTAACCCAAATGTGTTTTCTTCAGATAAACAGTACTGCAGATTGTGCAGTACTGAACAGTATCTGTACTTCTGATATGTGAATAAATAGTTATTTGACAATACTATTGAACTCAAAAAAGACAGTGCACTCAATGAGTCCCTTAAAGCATAAGTACAATACAGTATAGATTTACTTAATTTATACAGATATACATACAGCACAAGATTTATTTAATTAAGAAGTAAAATCCAATCAATGATTTCTTTCTGTTACTATTGATTACATCTATTGCTCGACTATAAAAGGTCTGAACCAACAGTTATTGAGTTCTTATAGAGGATTCCCCTCAAAGATCTCACTATAAAAAACTACAGTACAGTTGAATTTTAAAAATAAAATTAAATATTGACTTATGTTAGCGCTCATTCAAAATTCGGTAAAATTCCTTTTAAACCTGATTCACATATAGTTTTATACATACAAATAATTGATATCAATATATTTTTTATCTATAAAAGTTTGAATCGTAAACATTTGTGCAACAAATGTAACTGAATCTTTTGGAACATTCATGTTATTCATAAAAATATATACAAAATATAACGAAAAATAATTAATTTAATTAAAGAGGTGCTAAACAATATGATATGTCATCTCATGATTAGAGTGTTTTAAAAGTGCGAAATTAATTTGTTTTATAAATAGCACAAAATCACAAACAACACAAAGTTAAGATTTCACACTAGAGCTCAGTTATGCGTCAATTTTGATAATTGGTTGTAAACTCTATAGAGCGCAAAATTTTGTGTACAAGTTCATTAAATTTTCATTAATTAGTAAAGTTCATTCTATTCAGTCATTTGCTGATATGTTGAACCAGAATATTGACAAATTAATGCATACAGAATGATATAATGACATTATTATGCATTTTTGCTAACATAATGAGAAGCTATTTTCAGAAAAGCATAAAATTGCAAATCTTTTTCAGACAACATATTAATAGATCAAAAAATAATGAAAAAATGATATTCTTGTGGTTTAGAAATGCACTAAGCATTAGATTTGGCTTTTAATATTCAACATAAAAATAATACGATTAACCATTTCTGTTAATGTGCAATATTTGAAAACCTCATAATTGAATTATGGTTTAAAATTGTTTTGTCTTAATCCCGCTTTAATTTGTTGCTTCCATTTGTTGAATTTTTCTAAATACAGGTAATAAAACGTAACATTGGAGTGAGGTTTTCGAAGGGTCATTGCCATGTCTATAAGGTAACAGAGTATATGTAGCCAATAATCAAAAAGCACCAAATAGGGTTCTAATTCACGGCTCTTAGATCATGAGTCCGGCGCCTTCCACAGCACCAAGGCTCTTATTTGAAATTTTTATATTATATAATTTAAATTTTGATTGGTTAAGACAATTTCATTATAATTTGGGTAAACTATTCAAATAAATTTGGGTTAACTATTCAAATAAATAACTCACTTTTGATATATAAACTTCAAGGGTTTCTCATTGAAATGATTTGAAATCTTCAATAAACATATACCAAACATATTACACATAATTTTATAAGGAATTTCATGAATATATAAACATTAATTTATTTACTTTAACTTTAATCCTGCGAATTGGGTTTATTTAAACTTTAGGAATGTTTTTTTAACTGCTTTTCAGATTAAGACTGAATCAGATTTACTTCAAAAAATATTAAATATAAGAATTTAAACTCTATTGAATAGAATATATCTTATTATAAGGAATTGGTTGTGCATTTACTTACACTTTTTATCGTGTAGCAATGTAAATATTTTAGTACATATTGAGAACAGAGATGACAATTCAAAATAAATTATATTATCAAATAAATGTTGTCTATATTTTTATGTAATAAAAAAGTAATTTTGTTGACTTTGTTGGATATTTTTTAAAATTAGGACTTTATGTTTATTTTTCAGATTCAATTTTGAGAGCATTTCTAAACCACAGCAAATATTACGGTTTGTTTACTCACAAAAATATTTAATACAGAGGTAATTACTTAAGTTTTAAGTAGTCCTGTAATAGAAACATAAAATATAACAAATAGATAAATTAGTAAAAACATAACATTAGTAAAGTAATAGTTTAGAAAAAACTTAGGCCGAAATGAAAATTGAGAGCTGAGTTAACTGGTGTATATTCAGAGCTGAGTTAACTCGTGTATATTTTCGTCAAGAGCTTCGCATCGAATTCTTCCTTTATGGTCACAGTCGACGATTAGTGTTGCGCCATAATTAGCTGATGATGACTGTGACCGCAAATGACGATTCAGACTGTTTCTAAGTGCAGCGCTTTTACGATAACTTGTGATCACCAGAATTATAAAGATTACGATGTAAATCACCAGAACTACCTATAATTAAAAACAAACTATTTTATAGGCACTGTCTCCTCTTCTCTTTTCTTATTTACAATAAATAATAGAGCATCACATCTCAATGCATTCAATCACGTCGACTGAGTTGGGGTTTAGTTAAGATTTAATGGTACAAAACTAGCATTAAGAGTAAATTCATTAATTCTGAGCTTTCATGCAAACCATCTTAAACACATTTCACTTGCATAGCATACGGCCTTTAGGCCATTGATTTATTTGTTTAGAAAAGTACCACTGCTTTTAGTGAAAAGAAGGCTTAAAACATAAAAAGTAATGAAAATACTGTTATTACAGAACCCAAAAAAGACAATTTTTATCATTAGTTTTACTGAAATCAGTTTGAAATTAATAGTTTAGAATTAATGAAGTGATTGTATGCAAAAACAGGTAAAACGGAAGCATTTAAATGATTAGATTTTTTGTAATAAAGATATTTTGGGATAAGGACTTCAATGACCCGTTTTTATTCGTCAGCCTGAAAGAAGTGACTCCTTGACTATGATGGAAATACTGTTAAGAGTTCTTCAAAATAATGATTTTTTGGCTCCACTCAAAGCAAAATTAATTTATGGATAAGTATGAGACTTTGTTGATATTTAACGAGCATATTATGAATTGTGAGTTATAAATACTTAACGAACAAGACTTTAAGGGGAAAAAATGATTATACTTATACTGTAACTGTACTTATAATAAAATAAAGTTAATTATAAGTTTGAAAAAATTAATTATCAAATATAAAGGAAGGTTAAAATTAAAAATCCTCTTCTAATATGTAAATACCTATTATAATAATCATGAATTAGACTTACAAATTGCATGTAATTACGTATATGTATAACTTGACGTTTTTGTTAATTGGAAATAGAGTTTGATAAGCTATTCACTAATTTCTATGAAAATTAATCAAATTTTCTATGGTTTCTATTTTCAAATGCATTTTGATTATATAAATATTATTCTCTGAAAAAAATTCCAATTGTAAGTCAACTTAAACTCCAAAGAAATTTTAGAAACTACTCTAAATTGAATGGCAATAAAGTTCTTCTGCGATATTAATATAAAGTTCATAATTCTTTTGGATCAGCGATTGTTGGCTTAATTTTAATTTCCTATGTATGTTACGTGAACACACATACAGTTGAAGCTTTAATTAAGTAACCGAACTATTTAATTACTTATGAGAAAAAGTACTTAATCCTATTGAATCGTGTGACCAAAGCAATACAGTTAATGCAATTGAGGTGTATTCTGCGTGTAAATTAAACATAAAATTATTTAATGTATAAACAAATCTTTTACTGTAACTTATTAGGTCTACGCCATATTCAACGTACTACATATTCAATAATTCAATCACAAGAAAGTGAAAGTCCTTCACTAAAATTCAAGTTTTGAATCGATTTGAGTTATATATAGGTAACCAGACATAAAGGGAATCGCCTGTATATTCAGGAATTGGAGTTTTAATGCAGAATATAGGAGAAGGTCTTACATGTATTTGAAAATATACAAAAAAAGCATCGAACCAGATGTGGTAAAATATCACAATCTTTCCCAAAACATATGACTTGATTAATGCTATAAATAAAATTAGAGATTAAACTATAACTAAGATCTTAGTGCGACTAAACTGTAACAAACATATAAAGTATCATTTCATCAAAAGTTGGGTCAAATTTTACAATCAGTATCAGAACTCTACGAATTATACGATTGGTATATTTTTAATAGATTTAATTAACTAAACATTTTGTGAACCAATCAAAATATTGAAGATTAGTTTATGAAATAAATTGAAATTTATTCGGTATCCTTTTATAATTTTCACTCAAATTCAAAGTTTCCTCAATTTTAAAATACATTTCTCGATAGAAAAATATATTATGGTTTACTTTAAAAGTTAAGCCTTCGCTCAAAGCAAGAAAAGCTATACTAATGAATAATTTTAGACTTGAAACTCATTCAAATTAAATAAAAATTTGCATAAATATAAGTTTAGTTTAATAGTCTTGAGAAACTTAAAGGTCCTCTAAATGCACAAGTAGTTAAATTATAGAAATAATTTCATTATTCATATTTAATATATTATTATTCTTGTCTTATTTAATATAATTCTGACTGAAGCTAATGAATAATAATTAGGTTTAACATAAAAAATTTGGTAGAATTTCACGAATGTTTAATACAAGTATTATTATAATAATCGCATGGAGTCGTATAGCCATTAATTACTGGATCTATAAGTTAATTATAATCTGAATCGAGTCCATACAAATATATATTTATATATATATATATATATATCTCCTAAACCATTAAAGTTACTGATATTTAATTAATTCTGTGACATGTATGGAATTCAGGATTACATTATAGACCTCATTCAAGTTTTACTTGTACTGTAAATAATTTGAAGTCATCTCACATTTAGACTCATTGTTAGCACTTCTTCTTTATAACAAAACAGAAGTTCTTTATATTTCATCAGACTCTAGTGTTAATTATGGATAAGTTTCAGTCACCAAAACTGTTTCTAAAGAAGACTGCGTTCAATAAAGTCAACTTCTACTTAAAAATTTCGCTGTAATCGAGAATCAAGTTATATGTCGTCGCTTTGGAAC
>JAQGCH010001027.1:0-17891 GCA_034699485.1 Nanhermannia elegantula | reverse complement strand
GGAAAGTTGCATCCATTTGGCTTGGTAGGGTTGAGTCGAAGTTCTTCGGCATCGGTACCAAGGTGAGGTCCACAACTGAGACGCGGATGCGATGGAGCTCTTTGATTTGTATTCAAAGTCATAATCGTATACATTTGCAAAAACAATGATTTTTCGTTCAGACCTTAAGCCTATTGATATGTGCGATAACTTGTTTTATATTCTATACTAAATGCTTCAGCTTTTCTTCCATTTAAGTGATCATTTGTTGGCATTTATTTCAATTATTAAATACAATAATTATCAATTAATAAAACATTTTTAAATAATATAATAGACTGATAATTAATATGACTTTTATATTCAAATAAAAATTATTTATAAACAAATATCAATTCAGATTCTGGTAAACAATTTAATAGAGAAATCACGAGTTTTAGCTTAAAAGCTATCATAAAGTGGTGACAACTTGTGTTCGTCAGACACTAACAAATTATATTGTATATTATGGAAAACAAGCTTTTGCAGTCTGGCCAATAATAAAACTGGCTTTAAGTAAACCTTTTGAGAACTTTTATACTTTTAATTCATTGCACTACAAAAACAATAGAATTCTGAATTAAGGATACCATTATGTTAAAGAATTGAAAGAAAATAAATCTCAAATATTTATTTATAATTAACAATAAACAAGTGAAAATTGGCATTTACTAAGAAAATATTTTAAAAATTTTTGATTAGGCACAAAAATCTTAGCACTAAATGAGTCGCAAACATGAGAACAATTCTCAATCTTCATGCAAAAAAGCATAGAAATAAACATTTGATTATTATATAAGCTTTGATTATATTGATTAAAAATAAAGATTATTAATGTCAGAGAATTTACCTTTTGTAAGACAATTATTACGAGTACTAAATTATTATTTGACTATTTGATAGAAGCCATATCTTTATATCTTAGAAGTAATTCAACTTTTAACAAATATTTATTAAAGTAAAACATTTTCAAGTAATAGTATATATTAAGTTGTAATAACACAGTACAACTTCAATTATAATAAAGCATTATTTTAGAAATAAATTGACTTAACATCTCTGCAACAATTTTAGATCCCTTCATATTGTTTGCTCATTGAGTTTCAGTTAAATTCTGAGAAACATATCATAAAATTTCTATTTTTAAATTAAAATAAACTAACACTTTGAAGCTATGAGACAACTGTTTACGTAAATTATTATATAAACAGACTAAAATCTTATGCTTAAGGGAGAATATATTAAAGATATATTTTAGTTTTATATTTAAGATTCTTTTTAAAATTTTAGTAAAAAGAACATTATTAGAAAATGGCTATTTTTACATTAAATTGGACATTTGTGTTTTTATGGTTAAATGAAAGCTTATCCTAAGCCTCATAGATCCCAATGAAAATCAACCTGAAATCCTGTTGGGAAATCCTGGTATTCAGTTTTGAAAATTTTTTTTATAATGGGCCCTATGGGAGAAATATGCAACTTTGAAAATTATTTTGGGCACTTTCCCGTCTGAATAATCGGACAAATATGGGCTCATTTTAAAGGTCATGACATGAAGATTATTTTAAAAACTTTAGATCTCATGTGAATCCCATGCAACACGTGATATTGACTAAGACACGCCCATCAAAACAAATTGAGCCACACCAATTAAATATTATTTTATTATATTCTATCTTGTAGAGAATTTAATGCTGAATAAGAATTTGAAAATTTTATTTCAATATATACAATAGGGGCGGAGCTAGAGCTTTTCAAAAATGAAATTCTCAGAAACTTGAAAAGCTGTAGCTCCACCCTTATTAGAGATATTCAAATAAAATTTTCATATTCTTATTCAGCATCAAATAATCTACAAAAATAAATTAAATTATTTGGGTGTGGTCAAAAAATTTTGACTAAGAAACTCCTCCTAAAATTTTTCGACCACGCCCAAATAATTTAATTTATTTTTGTAGATTATTTGATGCTTATTTGAACACGCGCCGATTTGGGCACACCGAATTGAAGTGATACTATTTATGTCAGCCCTTTCCTTAGACATAAGATGGCAAAATTGATAATAACACTATTTTATAAATAAATTTTAAAAAATTTAAATTTCATTTAGTTTCCATTTTAGTCTATTGTAGTTAACTGCTAATTAAAGCTCATGAACACATATAATGATCACTTTAATTGGTTAACATCCGTATACAACTTATATATTTAATTGTTTATCATTAAAAATATGTCATTCTTCGCATCGATAAAAGTTTGTTATTTATTTCCTATATAAAATTTTTCAATAATAAAATGTTTTATAATCGCTGTGAATATTGACATATTTTTAATGATAAACATTTAAATACCTGTATATATATATAAGTTGTATATGAATTTAAACACTTAAGTGATCTTTATATGTGTTCTTCAGTCTTAACTAAATACAGAATAATTTATTAAAAGCTATAAAAGTAAAAAATGAAGATCAAATGTAAATAAAATTTTTTTATTATTTACTCAAGTTTTTCATTTCAAACATTATTATTCAAATTAATTGTTTATTTTATATTGTAATAAAAATTCATTGAAATTATTCGAGAATCAGAAAATATAGTTCGATATATTGTTATTTTAAAAAAACTTAATATCTCTTAATAAAAAATAATATAAAACGTTAACAGTATTATTATCAGCTTCTGAAACACAAATCATTGTATTTTAATTTTTATACAAATTTTATGTAATATACATACGGTTACCAAACGTATAAAAGTTATCAATCTGTACATTTTGGACCAAATCAAAGTTTTTTACTAATAAATACCTATTTTTCTCTAATTTAATGCTATTTATATACACTTTTGTACGAATGAAGGTCTGATACAGACCGTACAGACCCTCTCAAATAAGTACAATACAGACAAAATTTGTACGTTTGGTAACCGTAAATATACTGCCTCTTAAAAAATTTATTATAAAATGAATAAAATATAATTTTAGGTTTAAACTCAATATTTCTTCTCATAACTCACATATCGATTATATCGAGTGAATGCCCAAAACCTGAATTATTAAATCCATGCAAATGCGTAGACGATGATGTCATTATATGCGGTGGTACAGAAAATATTAATTTGAGACATATTTTCAATAATTTGAGTCTACAATTGCTGAAGAGAAAAAACATTTCAAGAGATTTAATTTGGAAAACACAGTGATTTCTGAAATACAAGAAAATACATTCTATGACTTGACATTTGATGAGATATATATCGTTTATGCATCAAATTTAACATCAATTAATACAAATACATTCACAGAAACGAATTTAATTACAAAAATAATGTATATCGAAAACACACCGCTTGTGAACAATCCTCCAAAAAATGATATTTTTTATGCTTGCAGTCAAATGAAGAATTTAGAAGAGCTTTCAATTAAAAATACTAATATCACAGAAATACCTTCGTATGCATTCAAACCAATTAATGGATATCAGAATAAACTAAATTCTGTAGCTATTTATGGACAATATTTGAAAACAGTTAACAGCAATGCTTTTTATAATTTGGATTCTTTAATAAATCTCGATTTGGGTTACAGTTCTATTCATAACATACCTTCTGATACATTTAAATTCAGGGAAGAATCAAATGAAACGATTTCTATTGTTTTAGACGGTTTTCTATTCAATGGTACGAATATTAATGTAAATTGTCTTCAAAATATTGGAAGACCTGTTGTTCTCAAATATTACTGCGAATCTGACAATCCATTAAACAATTGTTCCATTACTTATTTGGACCAAAATATATTCCACACATTCCTAAACTCTAATCCGGACAATGAAATACTGCATTCAAATGACGGTAATGTATATGCTTTACATATAGATTGTGATGACTGTCGTTCTTATTGGATCACAAAAAATACAAAACTAATTGATAGAATCGAAGGTTTAATCTGTACTAATGGTAAACCTTTTAAAGACAGCATAAACTTTGCAAAATGTGCTGCTTAAAGAACTTTACTATTGTTTAGAACCAATTCTAATCATTTATATATTTTATACATCAATAAAACCATAAAATGATGTCAAATGTTTCCAGAATTGCTTAATCATAGCCTCGTAACTATTTTTTTGAGTCTGAAAATACATAAATAAATAATAAATCACAGAATTGAAGATAATAACTATCAATTAATTAGCGCTAAAAGAGCTCATTCATGCAAATGTAATGCTAATTATCATATAATTACTGGTTATAAATGTTAAATACCTTTGAAACTGCTTTGAAAAAGAGTTATAATGAATACATGTAATTAATATAATGCGGTACTTAATATCCCACTTTTCTCACAATATTCGTTGACTCAACTATTAAAGTATGAAAAGAAGGCTGTGTCAGGATTTTTGATTTAGTTTGTTAGGGATGTAAAAAATGTTATTTAAAAAGCTGGTGCTCTGGACTCATGTGACATACAATCGTACAATTTTAAAAGTTATTCTGTAATACAGACTTACAATTCAATAACTTTTTAAATAGACTTTTATATTATAAATACAATATTTTGCACTGAATGCTGATTTTCTGGACATAATATGTCAAGAATTAATCTTTCTCTGGACACTGGACATTTTGACCAATTTCTGGACAATCCAGGTGAAATCTGGACGTCTGGCAACCCTACTTATGCTATAATTAACGCAAATACTAGTATTTATTAAATTAAGATATGTTTATGGTTTTAATGTTACAGTAAAAGCTCGATATAACGTACCTCGATATAACGTACCTCGATGTAACGAACATAACTAGAATCCCATTTGGCTATTAAATTAAGCTAATATCTATTCGATATAACGAACAGCTCGATTTAATGTACCAAAAATTTCACTCCTTGAGGGTTCGTTATATCCAGCTTTTACTGTATAAAAGTTTAAGCATTAGTTTCATATGTGAAAAAAAATATTTTATTGGAATGAAAATAACTGCACTTTATTTTTGAATTAATGGTTGGATTACATTGAGTGGAAAATTGAATGATTTATTTTAATTGTTGTGAATTTTCAAATCTCTTTTCATTTCACTCGAAGTGATGAACATTTAATTAACTTTTCTTTTTTGTGTTTATACATTATGTGAGATTTTAATTCTTTTGATGTGACAAAACATTTATCACATTCATTATAATAACATTTATGTGTTATAATACCTAAATGTCTATTCATGTGATCAATAAGTGAATCTTTATGTGTAAACTTTTGATTACATTCATTATAATTACAAACAAATGATTCTCCCGAATGAATACGTGAATGAGTTAATAAATGCTGTTTTGTATTAAATGTTTTATTACATGAAATTTTATTTATTTTATTTTTTAGCTTATCTTATGTTCCCAAATAAAATATAATTATTTTGTTTCCAACTAAAAAACAATTTATTTTATGAATATATAGCTTTAAACTAGCGCTGGCCAACACGCAGCCCGCGGGCCACTTGTAGTCCACAAATTGTTTTTCTGTGTCCCAGATTATAGAAAGGATTGTGTCCCATGTTGTAAAAGGTACTGTGCAGATAGTTATGAAACCAACAAATTTAAATATAAACCCTCCGATTAAATATAATGAAGTGGGTTTGGTGTTGATGAACACGCACTACTTTGAATGAATGATTTGAACACTGGTTAACATTATGTAAAACATTTTATTGGTTACAAAATAACAATAATTACAATAACTTAATTATAAGAGAAGAATAAAAAATTGATACCATTTCTGTTTAAAAACCAGAGATTCGCAGAAACATTAAGGAAACGTATAATATTTCCCACAACACCCAAAAAATATCTTAAACTTAAATTTGATTTCATTAAATGAGAGCTTATCATAAAATAGAGAATTGTCATGTTTGAGATTGTGATTAAAATAGAACTGATATATCCATAAATCTTTAGATATTTATTAATAAAAATTATGTCATTTGTATTGATAGTAATGCCTGAAACTCCATAAAACTAAATAAAAGCTCTGATCACTGAAAAATTTAAACAAACCCTAAGCATTATTTGCTGAAATATGAATTTAATTCTTAAATCAAAAGATATTTCTTAGTTTGTTATATATTTGACTAATATTCTATACTTTACTAAGACTCCAGATGAATCTTTTACTAAGATAAAAGACTCCATTTATTTTATATTATTATTGTATAGTTAATATTCTACTTTCTATAAATCATGGTTTAGCGGGAAGTTTTTTTCCTAAAAAATACTTATAAAAGCAATTTTTTATTGATGCATTTGTAAAATCTTCTTTAGGAATCTGCCCGAAAATTGGAGCATTTACCAATTCTTGTAAACTCAAATGCCAATTAGTTTGCAAATGTAATATTTCGTCACATGAAGGGCGCTCTTCTGGCTCTTTTAAAGACATTTTATCCTTTATTTTACATAGGTCATCATACTTTTTGCATATAATTCCTTCTTCATCTAAATTTAAATTCCTATAAAGTGTAAAATTAATTTAAATTTCACCTAAGTTATATTTATAATTAAATAATAATTGTTGTTATATGAATTTAATCTTATTAATCATCCTAATAATTAGATTATTTTAAAGATTATTTTAAAAGTGTTCCTCTTATACTGAACTTGTATCCACACATTTTGATAAAACTTTTTTATGGGTATAAAAGCAATGGCACCGACAGTGAGAAATAAAGCAATGGTAGTACCAAATGTAGAAAATTTTAAGTTTAAAATTACATTTAGTTAAATTCATTATTAATTTAACTGGATAGTTAAATTTAATCCGAGACAGCCATTTTAAAATGGCTGTGTAAATTTTTCTGTCGGGTATTCATATTAACTCTGGTGCGATTTTGTGTTTTAAAAATGGTTACATGATTTCTAAACCTTCTCCTATTAACTTAGCTTTTTAAAATAATCGAATGATACCATACATAAATAGGGTGGCCAGACGTCCAGTTTTTGGGTTCGTTTTTAAAATTCAGTGCTTGTGTTTTAGTGAAAATGAAAATTTATGGAAAATTATCCTTTGGTCCCCCCTTTGATCTTTTAAGCTGTCCAGTTTAGAAATCTGCATAACCTGGTCACCCTATACATAAACCGCTACTAAACTGTAATTCCCCATAACTCAAATGATTAAAGTTAGCCCACATTCAAGTATTACTTCGGCTAAAACTTAAGTATTGCTTATGAATAAGTCTATTTTTGTTTATCAAAATAATAATTAATTATTAAACTCAATAAATAAAAACGCAAAGGATTAGCTCAAAACTTGTCTAATGACTGTCTCATCCAAACTGATTTGGGCACAAAACAAACATATTGAGGAAAAGATTGCAAAAACACAATCATTTAATATAATATAGAAAAAAAGTTATCCCCCATATCAATAGACTGAACAATAGATTGAACCCAAAATCATTGGTTTTATAAAAATTTTGCCAAAAAGTTTAAGCATTGAATTTATTTGTTGTTCACTGTCTAATATTTAAAATTATTATTCTGAATAAAACTCATATTCCCAAATTTATCGTAATTTATAATAATAATCATAAGAATTTCTTTGTGGCTCTAATAATGCAAATACTGGCCACAATACAACCCAACCAATGACATATTCAGGAACAGTATGCACTGAAACGCTGTCGTAAGGCATTCATTTTCCTGAAAAGTGACCAATGGTCGAGTTAGCGAAATATAGGCAACGCCACTGATACTTTTCAATGAAAATTAAGAGGCGTTTACAGTAACAAACATCTGCGCAGTCAAGGATTTTAAATATAAACATTCATATGAGACAAGACTCACACAACTCAAAGCAAAGACTATAAACACTAACTTTTGAATACTCAGTAATGAGTTATAGAAAGTATAGTAAATGGCTTTTAGTTATTTCTTTAAATGTCAACTAATTATTACCTTTTCAAACATTGAGTTAAACTATTGTTTCCACCGTTCTTATGAACGGGCCACTGCTTTTTTATAGTAATTTTGAATAATAAACAGTGAACAACAAATAAATTCACTCTTTGAAACGTTTAAACTTTGTGATAAAATTTTGGGAAATTCAATGATACAGTAAAAGCTCGATATAACGAACATCTCGTTATAACGAACTAAACTCGAATCCCGTTCGGCTATTAAGTTAAGCTAAAATCCATTCGATATAACGAACCGTTCGATATAACGGACAAAAATATTTACCCCATGAGGGTTCGTTATATCAAGCTTTTACTGTATTGAGTTCAATAATTAAGTCTAATGATATGTAGTATAACTGGTTTTCTATTTTATATTAAATGCTTGTGTTTTTTAAACTTTCTTTCGTCAATCGTGCTTTACTATAAGTAAGTATATTATTAAATTATAAATATTGTAATTAAGTTTTACTATACTTTTTATTATACCAGTTGAATATATCATTTATAGTAATACCCAAGCTGTAAACGTCTGATTTGCATCCATAAACAATTTTGCCACTTTTTCTATTACTTTCTTTATCTATTTCTGGAGCCATATATTTAATACTACCTTGATCCCTAGTGTGAGACTGATTGGAATATTTATGAAAAACTGCTAATCCAAAGTCTCCAATTTTAATAAACTTTCCATTAATTCCTTCGCTAATTAATATATTCCTTGGGTTTAAATCTCTATGTATTACTTTTTCATGATGCAAATATTTTACGCCTTCTAATATTTCTCTAAACAGCTCGTTTGTAACGTAATAGTGAACTAAATTCGGACATGGTCCTTTTGTGCTTGTATCATTTAATTCTTCTTCTAATCGCTCAATGGTAGCACTTAATGGTTGATAGCATGGTTCCATTTGAATCATCAAAATATGTGTATGTCTTAAGTTGAATAAATCATTGTGTAGTTCTTTGTGTTCATCACTGTAGTTAATAGGTTCAGTAAGATAATTATTTTTCTCTGTCCAATAATTATTATATTTGACAACATATTCATTATTAAGTTTTGAAAAAACTTTTATTTCTCTGCGCGTTTCATTGATTTCTTTATATTTTAATGGGATCTTTTTTATTGCAAAATATTTATTATTATTCAATTGATAAGCTTTGAAAACTGAGCCAAAACTACCACCTTCAATAAATTCTTTTTCTATAAAATCTCTTCTATAGTTTCTGTTGCTTTTTATTGACATTAGTTGTTTAACTGATAAATTACCTGCTTCTGGTGTTATGTTATCAATAATAAAAACATCTTCAAATGATGTATTATTTGTTATTTCTGGTAATAGAATACTTCGATCATTTATCTGACCCCAAAAATAATATTTATTCATTGAAATGGCACTAGATTTATTAAATTCTTTTATTGCATTAATATCGTCAAACTTTTCTTCCATCTTAATTTTATTTGGAGTGGTTTGAAAATTTTGACATACATAACCTAGTTGACCCCATAGATTGCTTCCAAATGTAAAGATATCACCTTCATATGAAAGCAATATACTGTGATCGGTACCACAGCATATTTTTTTAAAGGAAATATTAGTCAGTTCATTATTTTTTACGATAACAGGTATATTACTATCTATACTATTCCCAATTCCCAATTGACCGACATCATTTTTACCCCAACAATAAACAGACCCGCTTTGTGTGAGAGCCATAGAATGACAAGAGCCACATGAAATCATAACGATTTTTTCTCCGTTAATAATGTTTAATTTAACTGGTGTTAACTGATTTTCATTGCTATTACAACCATTGCCTATTTGCGACATTTGATTTAAGCCCCACGCATACAATTCGCCAACATCACTTAACACGAGTGAATGCCAATAACCACAGCAAACATCAATAACTTTTATACCACGTAAACTTTCTATTAATTCTGGTTCATGAAAGAGTATATTATCTTCTTCGTCCTCTGACCCATTCCCTAATAATCCGAAGACATTGCATCCAAATGAATAAACACTCCCATCTTCCCCTCGTGCAATTGTATGCATCGCTCCAACACTAAACTGAATAATATGTTTCTGACACAATTTTAAAATTTTTGGTGGATCACTTTGAAGTTCAATTACTGGTTCATTATGGCCTAACCCAAGTTGCCCTAAACTATTTTCACCGGAACCATACACAGAATCATCTTCACCAACAATAAAATAATTTAAACCATCATATTTCAATTTATTCAATGAGTCGTCAAGAATATAATTGTAATGATGAAAAAATAATTTAATAGTTTTCTTGAAATTCTCATTAAAATTAATAAATTGCGACATTTTATAAAATTACTTAAATTACAACTTTATTAAATGTGGACTAGATAATTATGTAAGAAAAAAACTAAATATTTAAAAAAAACTAGAGTTATTTACTTTAAATATTAAATGTAAAACCTTATTTATTAAAGAAATTAAATTTTCGCCTTAAATATGTTATAAACGCACTAAATTTTTACTTTAAATGGCGAAAATAAATTTATCTCCTTTGTTACTATTAGGTTGACCACCTGTCCAAATTTTTTCTGAACATTTATTTTAATAATTATATTGTCATTTTGGCCTTCCAGGTTTATTGCGGAATAAATTTCATCAATTTAATTCTTCATATATTAATAGTTAAGGTTATAATTAAGTATTTCAAATAAATTAGTAAAATACTATACTTTAGGCATTTAAAGATATTAAGATGTTGTTGTTGTTGTTTTTGCCTCCAGGGTGTTGATGAAGTTTACAACACCCCTGTGGTTTCGAGGAAAGCGGCAATGCGTTCAGGGATTTTCCATAAAGAATATATATTTATTTGGTGAGTGTGACGGAGGTGTGCGAGTGAGGGGCATTGTTTAAATATGTGCGAAACTGTTTTAAGATATTAAGATCTATCTAATAGACGATATAAACGTACCTTAACATATGTCGCAATACCTTAACAGTATTGATGTGCATACAAAAAATAATGAAATAAATAAACAAATAAATGATTTTAATTTAAACATCTTAAACAATACATCTATAAATATTTTATTTATTTTCTTTAATTTGTAAGTTTTATGAAATGTCTATAATTTTGATTTAAATTTTAAAACATAAAATTGTTTAGCACTGTTATTAACTATTAGCAGACAGAATGGCTTTAAATAGCACTCATCGAAAGACGTGTATAGTTAATATTTATTATAAAATTATTTGAATCGTGACAGAATGGATCAAAGGATCTCAATATCTGAGCTATAATTTCTGCGGTTTGTTGGTCATATATCCATTGTTTTCGAACATTTCGTTGTTTCTAACGGTTATTCATATAAAAATTCACTGGATTTCAATTTGAGCATTAGTGAGATCTCGAATAAAGTAGTTGGCTGAAGAAACCGTTTTAAAACGCTAAAGGTAGATTTGAATCTTTGTTTTATATATGAATTAATAGTTGGTTTTTTCGAGGCTTTGACAGTAGTGGTCTTTATTGCTCCTCAAGAGCAAATATTTAATAAAACTAAGTCTTAATATATCAATTATATTGTTTTTAATAAAATTTTGAGCTCTCATTAAACATAGTTTATATATTTTGTCCAGCATTCATAAAAAAATTATTGTAACCCTAATTATTATCACTATCTAATATCCGCTCTAACACTCTAAACACAATTTAATATACAGTAGTTTTTAGTGTAAAATTAATTTTTTATACATAACTTTTGAAACTGAATTCACTTCCATAAGACGTAATGATAGAAAGTATTTGATTTTATTTACATCGATTTAATATACAATTTGTTTTTGTGTACTGTTTATAAATATCACTCTCATAGAACATAATGTTAAATCGTATTTGTTTTTATGTACACGTAAATAAAAACTTGTAAACTTGACATAAAGTTTAAAAAATCTTTCTATGTTTTATATCAATACCGGCAAAAAACAGAGGTTTGCTTTTATAACCAATATTACAGATCACTTTTTTCAATCAAGCAATAATCAAAAGTTATTATGAATTACAAAGCTTTAGATAAAGCAGAAGATACTGTTTCAATCAAAATATACTTATTTAAAAACTCATTTTTATGTAGAACTTTTTCATCACTAGCACGTACATAAAATCAAGTTTAGAGTATAATATAAACACATAAGTATACAAAGTGTAGTATTGTATACACAGGCCTTGTAATAAACTTGATAAGTGTACTCAGACATAAATATTCCATGTCTGAGTACTGATTAAAGCTTATGATAAAATAAATTGCCATTTTGTTAATTTGCTATTTCTCTCTTTATAATCAAACTTAAAATTATATTATTTTATTTAATCAAATTGTAATTAAAAGTAAAAATGGAAAAAATAACTCAAAGATCTCTGTATATAAGCAACTTTATTGAGTTCTGCAATAAAGTACATATTACACCAGAATTGATTAAAGAACTCAAAAATCACCGCTACTTTAGTGCAGAGATGAATACAGTTCAGGTATGAAACTATTATTATTACTATTATTATAATTTTTAATTATAAAATATAAACTAGACTTTTGATGATGAAATGGCGCAAAAAGTTTTTATTTTGTTGGAATTCACTCGTGTGAGAAGCACTTGCGAAGAAATAATCCAAATATTGAGAAAAACAGGTCAAATAGAAGCGGCTGAAGAATTAAAAAAGTATAACACTTCACCCGGTCGTATGCAAGTGCACACAGATATTGGTATAACAGTTGCATCAGCTAAAGCTGAAATGAAAGGCACTCTTTGCTATGCAATGACCAGAAAACCGAGAGGACGGTGCGTCATCATTAATAACGTAGATGAGTTGCAAAGGGAGTCAAAAAGATTTGAAAGTATTTTCACACAACTTTACTTCAATGTCGAGCTCTTGTACAGATTGACTGCAGAAGAAATCCGTAAACATTTGAGAGAATTGTCTCGCAATGTGATTCTTACTAAACACGAAGCGTTCATTGTTATGATCATAAGTCACGGAACAGACGAAAATATATTGGACATCAATGGCTGCAAAAAACTGTATAGAGGCATTAATATGGATGCCGATGACTTGATTGAAATTAAAGAAATTGTTGACATATTTTCTGGGCGCAATTGTGAATATTTGAAACATATACCAAAACTATTTTTCTTCACCTGTTGTCGAGAGAGTGAGTTTTAAGCATGCTTAATTTAATTTGCACATTTGAATGCTTAATTTCTATTTTAGAATCTACTTTACTAAATACAAAGCATCAATTTGAAGATATGGAGTTCGAAAATTTAACAGCAAACACTGCTGGGTAAATAAAACCGCTTTGTCATCTAATTTTTACATTTAATTATTAACATTAATTTTAAATTGTAATTAGAAACTTGTTTTTTTTAATAAAATAACTAATGATGAGCATAGTTTCAAACCCATAGAGCCTGAGCATGAGCCTAGGCTAGTAAACTCCGCAAGATTCCAAATATAAATTTATGAAAAGTGTTTCTAATATATTAATTAAAGCTGCAACTAGTTCGTACATTTGTGACCCAAACCAACCCGAAAATTTCTTTTCCTAACGCAAACCAAACCAACATAAGCCTTTAAAGTTTAATCCAAGCCAATCCAAACTGGAGCATTTTCAGTCAACCTAAATCCAACCCTACCCAACCCAGAAGACTAATGTCACATTAGTTCAAATAAAATAGGGAGTGAATACTGTTCAAATCTTTATCATATTAAGCAAAACTTGAAAATAAATTGCATTTATTATCAATAATTTATCTTAATCTTGAGAATCATTCAATATTTGAGAATCAGAAAACGATCACTTTATTAAGAAATATACTTTAATTTAAAGCTTTTATTATTAGCTGACTGTGCTTATTTATGATTTTCAAGTATGATTATAAAAAAAACTTTTAGTTTAAAAAAAAGTAATGGCAACATCCCATAAGGGCTCGTCTTGAAAGGGTACCCATCGAGTGTGATATATCATTGGAAAGATCTCATCAGTACTACAACTTTTTCTCTTGTACAATAGGTGCAAATGAAAACTGAAAAATAATTTTACTAACTATTAGTGAAAAACTCTATTTATAATTTATATGACTGATTGTAAAATTTTTAGTGAAAAAACTTTATTAAGAAGTTTAAAATCCAGCTTCAATACAAAAGTTTAACTCACTCTTAAATAAAATCCAGTACTAAATGACTTATTAATTTTATGCTTTTCGACTGTTTTACTTTCATATAATGACTCTTTCAAGCAGGCATTTTAACCCTTTTCAGTTTTCATTTGCACTTATTGTACCAGCTCGATCATTCCACGGAATAAGGAACCAGAGGGAGAAGAAGTCCTCATTGGAAATACATTATGTAGTTCTGTATGTATTTATATATAATGTATTTCCAATGGTGACTTCTTCGCCCTCTGGTTCCTTACTCCGTGGACGGATTGAGTTGGTTCAAGAGGAAAAGTTGGAGTACTCGATGAAGTGATAATAGCGGTTAATAAAGCCTGTATTTCTATCTATATTATGTAATAGCAACAATACTCTATATTGATGACGGGCCGCAAAGAATACAAGAAATAAGTAATAATGTCCCTCGGCTCAAGCTGAGAGTAGTCTAACCCTGACTTTGATTATGGGTCCTTTTTGAGTTTGAAGCTTAGACCCTCGCTCTTAGTTTTTAGGCTAGGCACGCTAGGCTTAGGCTCATAGCCTACCTACACCATTAAAAAGTAATTGAAATATACAGTATTTATTTCACAGAACCAGATAATTTAGTAAACCTATTATAAAGTCTGACACTGTTTTACATTTTGGGTATCATGTAAGCAATTTTTTCCACTAAAATCATGACAAGAATATATTTTTATAGTTATCTATGATTATTAGTCTAAAAATCTTATAAACTTTTTTCTAAATAAAAATAGTTAACACATTTAGTTCCTCTAAGACTCAGTGGGCTGCCAGTTGCCGATGGCTCTATTAATTTTAGACATTTGTAATACGAGACTAAATATATAAGAAATGTCACATTATTACAGCTTTATCTGAAGTTTTGTATACAGACTCTACAGGCTCTTCTGTACACGAGCCTGGATCAAATGAACTTAGGATAGAAAATTCCAGAACCAGGAGCTTGATCCTCAAGCTCAAAAAGTTCATCGAGCCGAGCATGTAGTCTAGGCTAGCCCAGCCAAAATAAATTCAACCTGAGCCTATGGTCATCATTAAAAATAACTCTGAATACTTGATTTCTAGTTTTGTAATAATTAACAATTAATTTTAAAATACTTATTGTGCATTTTTATATTCACAATATTTAGGCAATTTGGTTTAAACATTAATAAAACTCAGATGCTGTCAACATCGCTAACACAAAAATTAATAGAAATAAAACCTATTGTACGCAACACTAAAATTAAAAGAAATATTGAAGTTCAGGTACCACCAATGCCGAAAACACAAAAACACATGCAAATAAAATCCTCTGCACTAAAATCTCAAAGTGAAAGTAACATTGAGTGTCAAATGCAACCAATGATGCAAATACAAGATTTTATTTCAATAAAAACTGATATACAAAAAACTCAGCTTAAAAATTATATTGATGTTCAAATGCCACCAATGCCACAAACAAAAAAACAAATAAAAATAAAACCTGTTGCACACACGTCTCAAAGAGAAAATATAGAGGATCAGGTGCAAACAACAACAAGAACTCCAGAAATAATTCAACAAAAAACTGTTGTACAAAAGCCTCAATGTGAATTTAATATTGAGGTTCAAGAGCCACCAATGCCACAAACAAAAAAGTTTATGCAAATACAGAATATTCCACATGGCACACAAAATGGAATTAATAAAGATGTTCAGATGAAGAAAATACCAGAATCAATAATACAGTTTCAAAAATATGAAAGCAACTTTGATTCAAATAGTGATAGGCATTTAGAAAAATTAAAAACTATTGATTCTCAATGGGCTAGGGAAAATAAGGACACTTTTATATGCTATTCATGTACTGAAGGTTAGAATTTTCATATATAATTTTCCAAATAATTGATGTGTGATATTATTTTTAGGATTCTTAACGTTTTATGATCCACATTTTGGAATAACCTATTTTGGGCAAGCATTAAGTCATTCTATTGCTCAATATGCTTGTGAAGAGAATTTGCAAAGCATTATAAGTAGGGTGAGTTTATTTCGAATAAGTTTATTATAATATTTGTAGAATAATTATTTATTTTTTTAATAGACGTGTGATTTTATTGATCAATTTGTGGAAGTATCTGGCAAGTCAGCGCCAGAAATTCGAGGACAGGGCATGAGAAGACAACTATACTTTAATCCTGGATTATATGTGTAAAATTAAATGTACACGTAACGGAAAAATTACTCTCCCGGTTTTTGATTTAATAAACATGAATTTTATTAAATTAAGAATTATAATAATTAAGTCTTTAAGATAAGAATGTTCTATTGTTTTAGGATTTCTTTATGTTCTATCTTCTTGTGACTTATTGTTTAGGTTATTATTATTTAATATATACTATAATTAACGTATGTTATTAACATTTAATTATTAGTCAGTTTATAGTAGAGGCTTGCATGTTCAAAATTTTTAAAACTCGCACCCACCAGCACCCGCAGAAAATGTAACTCACACAGACTCACACCCGAAATATTTTCAATTCCAACCAGAAAAAGGCGGTTTAACCCGGTAAACCTCGCAAATGTTTTACGAGAAAGGGCATGCTCAATAAAACCTTAAGTATTCAAGTTTCTATACCCATTATTGTTAATTTCCAAATTTATTTCTTTCAAAAAGACTAATTTACTTCTTTTTTACCTAAACTACTTTACTATACAAGTTTAACACATTAATTTTTTCTGCGGGTTAGAAAAATATAAATTGTCAAACCCTCACCTGCCTGCACCCGTGGGTTTCCGCAAAACCCGTGGGTGTGGGTTTGTATTTCAGACCTCTAGCTTTCAAATTTAAAAGCTCTAGTTTATAACTTATCGTAAAATAAATTTTTAATAGAATGCGAGTTTTATCATTATTATAAGGACACATTACTAAACATTTGCTTATTTAATTTAATTTTTTTGTTTTATTTGTTTCTAATCAGTAGGGTTCTGTTATACGATTTAACTAAAGATCGATTATAAGCTTTAATTCGCTCAAATTAATATAAACTAGTTTTCCAATTTCTTAGAATTTTGCCATTTAGTCTTTAGTCTTTAGTTTAGCAAATTTGGTTGTTTTATTATTGCCCTTAGAAGAGGGTAAAACTAAAGACTAAATATTTGATAGTGGGTAAAACTAGAGGCATTCATATTTTGCAAAACTAGAATTTTTAATATATTTTGCCATACCAGCCTCACCCGAAATTTTAAAGTGTTAATAATGTCTTTTTTATTTTATTCTAATAAATTTTCCCGCTCACCTGAAAGGATACTCTGTATAGTTTAAATAGAATTTATATATTTTATCGATTATTTAATTTAAATAACTGTAATATAAGTGTGTTTATAATTAAATTATTATGAATTCTACAAATATTAAAACATTCATTCAACATTTCAGTGTTACGCCGGATCCGTCCACTGCGACCATCCCGACCGTAACAGTTATTTTGAACGCTTTTTCTCTAAGTTATAAAAATTTTATTAGTATTTTCTATTTTTATTAATTGAAGGTTTGATTGTGTTGGTTGTACTCTAATTTTTATTTGTTTTGTTGAGATTTTTAACGCTTAAATAAAGTTAACTTTAATTTATAAAAAATAAGTATTTAATGATTTGATATTAAGAACATTTAAAACCAGGGCTGTGATTATAAGCATTTGCTTATTTGCATGCTTTTTTGCTTAAAAATAGCTTTTAGAGGCCATGCTTGCTT
>JAQGCH010001026.1:0-17895 GCA_034699485.1 Nanhermannia elegantula | reverse complement strand
AATGCAAATCCATAGTTTATATTTTACTTACTTTACTATTAATTCAATTATTTTTGTAAATTTATTATTAGTAAAAATTACAGAGAGATAATGTTGAGCTAATAGTTAACATTTTCAATAAACAAAATGATTGATTGCTTCTGTTTATACAAGTGGTAAAAATATTCGGTAAATTGAATATTCGGTAAACTTAATTTCGGTAAACTGATATGGACCTGCTTTCATTAATATAACTCTTAATACACTTACATATGAAGCTAATAATACAGTGCATGCTATTAACCAAAAAGAGAGAATAAATCTTTTTATTGAAGATTTGGGTGATTTAGGCTTTGGTTCTGAGAGAATTAAATATAAATTTATCCAAAGATTTTGAAAATATATTTTAAACGATTTTTGACATATAGTCAGTGGTAAAGGCATTAGTAATATTGAAAGCATTAGTGTTATCCAAACCGTTGTACTAAATCCCAGAATGAATTCCATTGGATTTCTATGTCCAGAGCGAATCATTGTTGAAATATAGCCCACAGTCTGAATACCAACTGTTCTGTTACAAGTTGCTATTTTATCAATTTTTATATAGCGCTTTACTATTTCTATTATTGAAGGGCGTATTGGTTGTAATAATATATTCCATTTATCGCTAGTTATCATTCTGTAGAAATCAAATCTATTTGAATGATGACCTATTCTTAGTAGACTAAGAAATTGGTCAAAAAAATCTATTAGAAAACTTCTATTTGGATATTAAAATTTTAAACTAGTGCTGGTGTATTTTAAGTAGAATTATAACAAGGCCGAAATCGATTTTCAGAGATAATCAAAAATGGGCAATGGCAATAAATTCGTAAATTCAATTCGCTTAGATAGGTTTATCGAATCATAAATAAAACAGTTCCTGGACACTTTTATAGAATTTTTCGCCAATTAAAGAATGGGCTATATTAAATAAACCTCGCACACAATCGAGCACTGTATTGGTAAACATATTATTCCAAATACAATTGAATAATAAAATTAACTATAATGATTTTGCGGCTCTTTGAGGTTATATTTGTATATGGTTTTATCTACATGTGTTATACAATTGAAGTGTTTGTTTCCAAACCGCGTTAACTCCATTCCAATCACTTTTGAGAAAAAGCATAAAAGTTACTTTAGAGTTAACGCGTTTTGTAGTAAAAGTTAAACTTTGAGTCCGATTTTCTTTAGGATTTAACCGTTTTTGAGCCAAAATAACAGTTTCATTAAATTTGTAAGCTTAAAATACATAGGAATCAATATATATCTCATTTTTCAAAATTTTGTCACTTAACGTGGTTTGGAAGAAAACACTTCATATATCCCTACACTTGTTCAATAATAATAGTATTCGTTATACTATTTTGCTAGTATATTAAACTATAGTTCAGTTATTCCTTAAGAATATTAACTCATTATTAAAAAAATATCCAAATAATTAAATGAAGAATTAGTTAAACATACGATGAATTGAATCCCTTTTAAATTTGGTAAATATAAGTGAATTTTTTCTAAACTAAAGTTTATGTGTTTGGAGAAAAATAATATTTTGAACTTTGAATTTGTTAAAAACCATAATAATATAAAAAACTATTGTTTCGAAATTACTAGCAATGAATCTATAAATTGAAAAATATTTTCAAAATTTTGTGCCCACCACACAAAAAAGAATGCAAACGTCACAGAATATCTGTCTAAATAGGTCTTAATTCTAAAATTGATAACTATTTTAATTAACGAAATACAGTAATAATTACTCGTTTGAAGCATTTGAATAATAAAGTTTAAACATAAATTACAATTATAGTTATTGCTAGAAATAGAGTTGTATTAAAGTTATGCAATAGTTTATTGTTAAGAATTCAATTTTGAGAATTTATAAAATATATTCAAGTTTTTAGTTAATTAAATTATATTAGAATTATATATCAGACATCAAGTTTTTAAATGTCATGAACAACAGATGGACACAAACCAGTCTCTCTTCAATATTCTTACGATTCAAAGAACTTTTGCATTATTTCTCTCTCATTATATTTTTAAAAATGTTTTAGTCATAATTTAAGCCAACATTTATTTGAATTGATTCCTCAGCTTCAAACTTGATATCTACAGATCTTAAATCTATATTTAATATGAGTTTGAATAATGAATTTCAAATTAGTGATCGGAATTAGCTATAGATTTACTGCTCTTGAAGCGTGTGCTGCGAAGTTCAGAGATCCTCAAAATTGCGATTTATAACCTTCAACATATCGCAACATCTAACCTATGTTTTAATAGGAATTACTACCCCACCCAACCTTACTTTGGAAATTACTTCCCGTAAGAATTAAATAATTCTAGAAATCAAAATTCTGTTGATTTTCATTTTTAAATCCTGTGCTCATCTTTTGACCATTTTATATATTTTTATGTTTCAATTTAATTAACAAAAGTACATAAGCATGTGTTTCACAGCACAATAGTTTGAACAGAATAGTGAATTGCCTATTGAGTGAATACTCATTTCAACAGAAACATGTTCTGTTCAAACAAATTGTTCCCTAAATTGCAATGTATTAGATTAAAGACACACAAACACACGGACACACTGGCAGTAAATCCTTAGCGCTTCCATTAAGTGCTTCACTCAAGTGATTCCTTCAATTTTATCGAAGTTAATACCCATATACGGTTCGTCTCACTATAAAAACAAGTATACATCAGTAGTAATCAGTAGTAATTATTAAAATTTTCAAATCTTGTATTTTACATATGCCTGGCTCCAGATCCAAAATTTCTGTATACGCTACCGGAGGTGTGGCATCATTTATTTTCTTAGTTTCCGATTATTATTATTTTAAAAGTTAGGCTTAAAACTAACTCGTCATCAGTTAATAACTTTATACAACATATCATAATATAGCTGTTTGTAAATGACATGATATTAACAAAATGCTTAATAATGATAAGTTCAGTCATGTTATTGCGAGTGAATACTGGTTTATAACATTAGATTCTCCTTATAATGAACTCTTTAATGAATCTTTAAATATAAAAAACCTTGAATTTTGTTGTTCATTATAACCAGAGTTAAGTGTATTATAAATAAATTATTTTCAGTACAATTGACTGAATATAAGTTAATTATTTCCAAATTTATTAACTATTATAGAATTAATTTTAATTTTATCTGTAAATATTCTATAAATTGAATTGAATATTCTATTTTAGTTCTATAGAATCATACACTCCTTAATAATTAATTTTTTAATTTTAATAAAATTAGTTTGAGATAAACTGAAAAAAATTGAAGCCTAACCTCATAAGAATTGATTGGTGCAAAATGTATTAAAATCTAATAAGTATTTTATAATAAAAATTGACAAAATATATTAGAAAATCAAAAACTTTAAACATAGTTAAAAGCTAAAGAATTGTTCTCAAAATTTGAGAAGGTATTCACTACCTTATGAACTAAGCTTATTGTTCACAAAAATTAAGAAAAATTTAAGAGGAAATTATTTTGCTAATGAGATGAATGTGATTTTATATTCATGTACGCAATAAATTCTTGTGAGCGGATGTGATTCACAAGGTTTAGTAATAAAGTGTAGCAAAAACATAATAGTAAACAAAAATATTTACTTGGCATGTTTTCTTACGTGTCAGACTCTGTTAATGTATTAATTAATTAAAAGTTGTTTGTATTTTCTAATTAATTAAAATTTCATTAGATTTTAATATTTTTGCATTTATCTAAAGAAACCAATTTTGTGTTTAGTTCGTGTCTAACAGTTACTATTAATAATATAAAAATAGGCTAAGGCTGAGCCTAGACTAGTTTGGCTCCAGGCTCAGCTCGAACAGATTTACGGCTCAGCTCGTGCTTAGTCTATTGAGATTTTACTCAAAATTTGAATTCACAGTGGCTTAATATTTAGCATTATTTGAGTTTCTTGTGTTATATAAATGTAACTTTTATATTACTTTTATTTACCTTTCATTATTAATTACCGGTTTAATTGTATTGTTTACGTCTTCTATTCATTTAATAAAAACACTTTTGATAAGTTTATGTAAATAATTGGCAGATTTGGAATTACATGTTTGAGACTCAGGGTAACTATTATTAAGAAAAGTCTATTTTTTAAATAGGCTTATTATTTATGAATAACAATCTTATTTATACAAATACAGGTATTAATCTTATGCAATGCCTGGTACTAAATGAACCTTTAATTTAGTTAATTAATTAAAAACAACCGCAAATAACTAGGATTTCCATAAAGATTCTGAAAGATTAAATATTTTTTCACATTATTGTTGATTATCTTTGTCAAAAAGGTTAAAAATAAAATTAATTAAATTATAATTTTTTAATAAATATAAGATTAGAAACTTATTCCCAAATTGATTCTCATATCGAAAATATTCAACCAATTAATAATATATGTACTACTACTAAATAAAATACTACTAATGCTACTAATAATTCATTAACAAAAAATTCACTATCATTGTTAAAATGACGTATGATTAGATGCTTTCTCAATACATCACAAATAATGACAGCTTAACTAAATATATAAAATAAAATTATATATATGTAGAACTTTGTAGAAATGTTTTGTTTTTCTTTTTGAAATAACAAAAAGTCGGATATAAAAGCAAAGCTTCAATTTTTGAAATACATTGTATAGGTTTTCATCAGATTTTAATATAAGTTTTTATTACTTTAAACTCAAAGTAGTTTAAAGTAAGAAAGAAAAAATTGAATGCCTCGCAAACAAACGTTCGATGTGGAGAATGGTAAAGATTATCCGACAGAAATCAATGCGAATAATTTGTCTAACGATGAGCTCAAGAATAAATTTCACCTGAGATTACCATTTGGCAGAAAAAAGAAAGCAAAGGTATTTTGGATTTTATATATTAATTTTCAGCGACTGTACAGTATAAACAGTTAATAAACACAGAATCAAGAATATTACTATTGGTATTGAATTAATCATTGAATAATAAAATCATATTTTAATTAACATATAAATCAGCATAACCTGAAGCAAAATAACAAAGCATTACAAGTATTAGTGAATTGTATGTCAATTATTGTATTTCTAAAGTAAAAACAGTTTTATTTTTTAAAATTTATATTATGGACTCAATAAACAAATAAACGCTACAGAATAAAAATATTATCCTTTGGTATTCAGAAAAATTATAACTTTATAAACAATTACTGAAATAACATTATAATAGAAAAATACTTTTTCATTATAATTGTTGTTAAAAATATTTTTGTTACTATTATGTTCAGAGCACCAATACTGGTGATGTCGATTTGTCAAAAGAAGTAAAAATAACTGAGCATTTGCTCACTTTAAAGGAATTATCAGATAAACTACAAACAGATTTAGACAAAGGTATAACCGATGCAGAGGCAGAAATTCGACACAAACGCGACGGACCTAATGCTTTCACACCACCAAAACAAACTCCCGGTTGGGTTTTATATCTCAGAGAAATGACAACTGGATTCGCTATTATTATATGGTTGGCAGCAATCGCTAGTTTCATCTGTTATGGTATAGAATTAGTTCCTCAAGACGTGAGTCTTCAAATTTAATTTAATTATTTAGCTTATAATTGATGTTAAATTATATTTTTAACTAAAGATTTTTTATTTTTCAGTACTATTTAGGTATTGTCTTAGCACTAGTTGTCTTAATTACTGGCACTTATTCTTATTCACAACAAGCCAGCAGTTCAAAGATTTTTGAATCTTTTAAGAATATGGTTCCTCAGGTTAGTCCTTAAAAATTTTGATACAGTAAACAAAATAGAAGAAAAATATACAAAATACTGACAATTATTATAGAAGTAGAAAAGATTGTTGAGCATTGTGATAATATAGCATAATATTATCCTCAGCCAACTCCTTTTCAGGAGATCTTACATTTGCCCAGAGTTAGAGTCACATTTTTGTACGGGGACTGCTTGTCTGCTAACATGCCTGTAAATCATTGATATAATATCGAAAATTTTTAATAGCATTGGGAATCAGGACTAATTTTTAGTGATATTATCTCACCTCAAGCTTATTAGAAAATTATATTTAGGTCAAATATTTTATATTTTAAATATCTAAACCTTGAGATTCAAGTGCAGTGACTATCATTTTTCATGTAATTTCAATTTTTGTAGTAATCTATGAATATAAGTTCATTTACAATTCACAGCTGTAATTATAGAAAAAATACCCCAAACTTTAGAATAAAATATTTAAAAGATATACTGCCATTCCACGTGTCATTCGATCCATAATTTATATTTGTGATAAAACTTTAAGTCCATCACTTTATGCATTAGACCAATAAGTGATTGTAAAAATTTAGAATTAAATGGTCTTTCGTTTATTTAATTAATTTAATAAACATTCATCAATGAATCTATTGGAAAATGGTTTTACGAAATGCTATAACTAGTAATCGCTGATAATGATCATTATCAGCGATTACTATTACTTATGCTTAAATGATAGCAACTATACTCAATAGTCTTGTAAACGGATGTGATTCACAAAATTTAGTGATAAACCCGAAACTCAAAAACTAAAAATTAAACTAATTATAAACTAAAAATAAGATTTGGTTAAAAAATTTTGTTTATCTTTTCTGATATGTGTCGGATATTACATCAATAAGGTATTGAGATATAAAAGTTTAGATCTTTTTTCTTAAAAAAAACAGTAAAAAAATTCTGAAAAAGATTGAATTATTTGTTTAGATAAAGAAATATTTACAACCAAATAAAGTCTAATAATTGTCATTATTATTAAATGCCCTTTAATTGACTTATAATGTTAGGAAATACCTGAAAACTTATTGATTTTGCAATAATTATAACCTTTAATAAGCAAAAAATATTCTGAAGTTCATATTTCCCATAAATGATTCTCACGATTCTCTATGGGTCTGACCAAGTCTTATACACTTTATTGCATAATCTTTCAAAATTTCTGTCATCTCATCAGAAGTTCCTTTAGTGAAGGTCTGGTGTTATGCTCTTTAATATTTATTACAGTATTAGTAGAAATATTAAAACAAACTTGTGATGAATCGCTCATTATTTGAAAGATTGTTAAAAAAACGTTGCAATTTGTGCAAGAAATTCACCCAAATTGAACTCAACTTCTATGTATTTATAAGAATAAATGAAATCCTTTTGATAAATGTCATTTTGAATTCCTTTTATAACTAAATATATGTGTTATTCAAAGTAGTGATTGAAAAGTTAGTAAAACTTATTTTACATTAAAGAAAATAGTTTATCAATAGTGATGAACAGGCTCTCAGGCTCGGACATTTTTTCAGGCTCAAGGCTCGGTTTCAGGCTCGCAAATTTTTTCAGGCTCAGGCTCACAAATTGAACCAGGCTCGAGCCTACTGAGCCTGAAAATTTACTAACTAGAAAATTGTGCAAAATTTTGTCAAATATTAAAAAAAATATTGAAGTATTGAAAGTTTGAAATGTTTACTACAACTCAAAGTTGTAATATCATTGATATAATATCAATCAATAAAGCATTCAATTAAAAAAAATATGAGGTATAACTTGTTATATTGTATATTAATAGTAAAGATATGTGTCTTTTATCGAAATAAATTGACAAAAATTTTCTTTCAAACAACTCATTCAAAAGATAACAATTGTGTGGATATTATCAAAAACTTCAATTGAAAAGATTATGATTGTGAACGTTTATGATTAGGAAAAGGATTCGTATAATTGTAAAAAAATGTGATTCAAAATCTGTTCCAGCGCTGACTATCAAAAAACATATATTCTCAAAAGCTGGTGAAGTTGTATCAAAATAGCGAAACAGACTCTCTAGAGACTAAATTCAAGCTTTAATGAGCTTTTATTCTATGCCTAAATACTTCAATTCTGAATAAATAACTCATTTATTACTTGAAATAAAACTCAATTTATTGAATTGAGTAAATTCTAATTTTTCATTAATTTCATTTAATAAAACCACTAAAACCTCTATTCAGGCTCAGGCTCAAGTCTCAGGCTCGATGGTTCTATACTCGAGCCTAGGTTCAGTTTTTCTCAATTTGCCCAGGCTCAGGTTCAGGCTCGCCACTGAGCCTGAAAAGCTCGAGCCTTGTTCATCGCTATTTATCAATCACTAATGCAAAAAATAACTGACTTAATGAAAATATCAAAAAACTATTAAAATCATTCTTCACTTTAAAGAAAACAAATAGGACACACATTTTCTCATTATTACAATCAGGTTTTACAGACTTTATCCCAAGTCCTGAACTAATATTACAGGTATAGGGTTTGTTCAAAAACGAATAACCTGTAACCGATACTCAATTTTCAAGATGAAGTTCAGTTTTGGAGGTTACGACAGGTTTAACCTATTGAACTCACCACCAGCCCCATACTCGAAAATTTTTAGTTGAAGGGTCAGACATAGGAAAAATGGAAAATTAGACAATTTTTTATATTTATAAAGATTTACACTTAAATGTCCGTAAATTCTTTGAAGATTACGGTACCCTCAGCTCCTAGCTGTGTATGGTCGACACCAATCATTAATGAAAAGGCTTTCAAAATAAAATTTTTATTCTGTTTTATTTACTCAAATGTATTGAAATAAACCCTGAAAATTCATTGCATAATACAGTATAAGATATCTATTAACATGTTTAGCAAAACTCAGATTTTCTTTATTTCTATACCTGTAGCAAACAATAGTGATTCGTGGAGGTGATAAAAAAGAGGTACCGGCGGATAAATTAGTGGTTGGAGATTTAGTTTACTGCAAAAGTGGCGATAGAGTACCGGCAGATATCAGAATAATAAGATGTGAGGGTATGAAAGTGGACAACTCGTCACTGACTGGCGAATCTGATCCACTCCTTCGTTCACCTGATGCCGGACACAACTCTGCACTTGAGGCTAAAAATTTGGCCTTTTTCTCAACTAATTGTGTCGATGGAAACGGTTATGGAATTGTAGTAGCGATTGGAGACAACACAGTAATGGGTAATATCGCAAAACTGGTCACAGGAATTAAAAATGAAAAAACTCCAATTGCTATTGAAATCAGTAGATTCACGAAAATTATTACATCGATCGCTATTTTTGACGGAGTCCTATTTTTTGTAATTTGCATGAGTTTTGGTCTCGACTTTTTTCAAGCTTTCATTTTTATGATCGGTATAATTATTGGAAACATTCCTGAAGGTGAGTATTACCGGTAGTTTATGTCAATTTAAATGTACAAAAAATTCATTTTTGAAAGTTTTTAACTTATTTTGAATACTTTTGATACAATATGTATTGATCTGTTTTAATGCTTATACATGTAAACAATGAATCAATTATTGAAAAAACAGCAAAAACTAATACAATTTATTGAATCACAAACATTAAACATAAGATACTTAAGCAAAATATCACTGATAATGGATTGAAAAATCTATTTAACAGCTAAATTATTATTAACAATTCTTAGCCTCACCACTGTCTACGGATCTGCTTATAAGCTAAGTTAGTGCTTATAATTGAGATAAGATAATATATTTTCATAAGATATAGACTGAGGTTCTTATTATAATTATATGTGTTTATAGTATAGAGGTATAAATATTATATATTTTAAAGAAACAACAGTTTAACTATTAAGCAAAACATTAAAGTTTTCAAACGTCAATCTTTTCCACTTTAAAACATATTCAGTTTGATTAAAATAGGATTCATTATAAAAAATGAGTAATTAATTGTATGCTTTTATAAATGAATTTACAGGACTTTTGCCTGCATTAACAGTAGCACTAACTCTAACAGCAAAACGTATGGCATCAAAGAATTGTTTAGTTAAGTATTTAGAAGCAGTGGAGACACTTGGCTCTACTTCAACCATATGTAGTGACAAAACCGGAACCTTAACCATGAATCGTATGACTGTTGAACACTGCTATTTGGGCGCAAAGATATATAGAGTTAGTCACGAAAAAGATGAAGTGGAGACAGATATGGCTCCCATTCGTAACTGTTGGGAAGCATACTCTCGTTGTTGTCGTCTCTGCTCGAGATGTGATTTCATTGATAACAACGTGGATATCATGAAGAGAGCCTGTTCTGGAGATGCGTCTGAGACAGCAATTCTTAAGTTTATGGAATCAGTGACCGGTCCTGTTGTCAAATATAGAGAACGCTATCCTAAAGTTGCAGAAAAACCGTTCAGTTCTGTCTATAAATACCAGTACTCTATACACAAAAACACAGACATAAACTCTAATAAACCCGAGGGATCAAAGTCTAACTTCTTTTTGGTAATGAAAGGCGCGCCCGAAAGGATTATCAAATTGTGTTCGAGTATAATCACAGCTGAAGGCGAAACAATTGAGTTGACACCAAATCATGTTCAGGAGTTTGAAGAGGCGTATAGAGAGTTGGGTTCAATGGGTGAACGAGTGATTGCTTTTTGTGACGTTGAGTTCACACAATTTCCACCGGACTATAAGTTTGATTTAGACGAAGGAAATGACTTTGTATTAAATGATTTCAGATTTCTTGGCTTAGTAGCACTGATAGACCCGCCCAGGTTTGGATGCAAAACATCTTTCTGTTAAAATTTTAAAATAATTTTTATGACTGTTCTTCAGGCCTTCAGTTCCTGACGCAGTCGCTAAATGCCGAACCGCTGGCATTAAAGTAATTATGGTTACCGGCGATCATCCGATCACAGCTCAGGCGATCGCAAAAGCAGTGGGAATATTCTCTCAATCCCACCGAAGATCTACTCGTATATCAATGCCCACTATAGATCATGTCGTGAGAGGTAATACTGCTTCTATTGTCGTCCCGGGCGATGAATTGGCAGAACTTACTGATGAAGAATTGAGGGAAGTATTGGATGACTATAGAGAGATAGTATTCGCCCGAACATCACCACAGCAAAAGTTAAGGATTGTAGAGAACTGTCAATATTTGGGACAAATCGTTGCCGTAACCGGTGATGGTGTTAATGACTCGCCTGCACTTAAAAAAGCTAACATTGGAGTTGCGATGGGAATCACTGGTATATAAGCATAAATTATTAACCATTTTATATTTATTGCAGAATATTGCTCATCAATTGGGGATTAATAAAGATGGGGGGGGGGGGGGGTCCGACACACCTCAAGATTTTGATAAAATAAAAATTTATACATTAGCCCTCTTTTATATTTTTTCAATATTTATTTAAATTCAAATAATTAGATGGCCAGAGTGGGAATAGCGCAGTGGGAAAAGTACCTGATTTATCATCTAAGGGTCTCGCTGTGTTTCTTTGATAGCGATATGCCGGTCATATATCCATTGTTTTCGAGCAATCATTGCCCTAAACATTTGCCATTTGCCGACACGGGTTATACCTGTAAAAATCTCACTATAATCAGGGTTAAAGTTGAGATTTCCTGAAAAGAAGTTGGCGTAACGAAAATGTTTGTTTTGTTGAGATGGCCAGATGTCCAGTTTTAAACTGAACTGATATGTTTTGAACACTTTTTACAATCATTCTGTATGGAATCAAATAATTCCCATTTAATATCCATTTTTGTGAAAAAAATATTTCTTAAATAAATATTTGAAATAAATGAGATACCTGTACATGTGTTTGTCACAGGTTTTAATAATGATAATGCAATTACTTTGAATGTGTTATTTAAAGAGTACCTCATAAAAGCTCTTAATGACTTTGTATAAAAAGTCTTTAAATGTTAGAATTTATTACATCACCAAAAAATGCTTGCATTGTAAATAATTGTATTATAACCAGTGTTCGCCAGAGGGGGGTGTTGGGGGTGTACACCTCCCCTGGAAAGCTGGAAAATTGGACCCCCCTCCCAAGATTTTTCCTAAATTTTTTCCATATGATTTTTCGTTTTTAAGCTTTTTATAGATTTATTCATCTGAAAAACTATGCTATGGCTCAATCCGGCCTTTGAGCCATTGAAGATATTGACCAAGAATTTTTTTAAAATCTTACCTTGGTCCCCCCTTTGATTTTTATACCATATATTTGAATATATTATATATATTTTTGGCGGAAAAAAAATTTGAAAAACCGATTAGTGAAAAAATTGTCTATCAAATCCGATGAGTTTTACACCCCCCCCCTAGAATTTCAAAATTGTTTCAGATTTACACCCCCCCCCCCCTCTGACGCGATGGGGTCTAGCGAACACTGATTATAACCATTGATATTATGAATTGTAAGTACAGTAAATATTAAATATGAAACAATTTATACAATGGTCCCCCTTTGGTTGCTACAAATATCTATTGATATCTCAAGTTATTTGTCGAAAATATGTGTTAAAATGTTGTCTTAGAAAACCTTATTTTTGAATTGGATTTTCAGGTTTTTCCTAAAGCGAATACCAGAAGAACCTTAGGTTCGCGACGTCTATTATAGAGTTTTAGGTCAACATAGAATATGTTTCTCAAACATCATATATATTAATAATTTTTAATTACATATAAAAATTATTGAATAAAAGGGAGAAATAGCGTCAATTATAATGCTTTTGAATGAATTTTTAGCAATAGCTGCAAAAGTTCTTTAACAAATATAATAGTGAATTAGTATTTAGGTTTTAAATAAGCATTTATTTAATAAACTATAACTCAATGCAGGTTCTGATGTATCAAAACAAGCGGCAGATATGATATTATTGGACGACAATTTCGCCACAATAGTAGTGGCTGTAGAAGAGGGCAGAAGAATATTTGATAACATGAAAAAAACAATTTCATATATATTGGCCGGAAGTGTCACCACTTTATACCCGTTTATAATTTATGTGATATTTGGGTTTCCAATAGCTATCGGAACTATAACTGTATTATTAATAGCTTTGGGCACAGATATGATGCCTGCGATCTCATTAGCCTATGAAAGGGCCGAATCAGATATAATGCGATTACAACCGAGAAATCCGAGAACTGATAATTTAGTGACTCGTAGTTTAATATTGAGGTCATATTTTCAAATCGGAGTTATTATCTCTTCGGCCGGTTTTCTCGGGTATTTCGTAGCTATGCTTCACTTCGGTTGGAAACCACAGACATTATGGCAGCTGAGGGTCAAATGGGATGACAGGAATAATAATGATTTAGCTGATTCTTATGGCATTCCTTGGGTAACATTTTAATAATTAGATAAAATTTCAAATTTTTTGCTGTAAATTAAAATACACTTAATTTTGTTAATTTTATCAATATATTAGAGCTACGATGAGAGACAACAACTTCAAAGAATAGCGCAGAGCTCTTACTTTATAGGTGTTGTTGTTTGTCAATGGATGGACGTTATTGTGTCCAAAACCAGAAGACTTTCTATTTTTCAGCAGAAAATGGGGTAATTCTAAAAGCGATTTAAATATTGAGAAAATATATTCAATGAAATGGATTTTAATTAATTTTTTTTATAGCAATTGGGTTCTAAACTTCAGCATTTTATTTGAAACCGGATTAGCGGTTCTGTTCTGTTATACACCGAAATTAAATAGTGTCTTACTGTTGGCGCCTGTGATTGGATGGGTCTGGTTGAGTGCAACGCCATTTTTCTTCTATATTCTTTGCTATGAAGAGTTGAGGAAATACATAATCAGAAACCATCCAAATTCATTTCTGGGCAGAGAATTGCTTATTTAATTGTCATAAATTAGTTGTTTATTATTTTTATGTTAATTAATTTTAATACTAGTCGTATACCAAACTATATATTTAGAAATTCATTTAATTCTCATTAAAATTAATTTTATTTATTGACACATTAATGCTTATTAATTAATTATCTGTCAAAAAAAAGTTTTTTCATGAGAACTAATTTTGAAAAACAATAATAAATCACTAGAATCCTAATTAATATCCAGGACTCTTAAAAAATCCGTTGGTTTGCAATTTCTTATTTGAAGTAAATTTTAAATTTGTGTTATTTCTCTATATCGCTATATATATATATACCCTAATTTCGGGTAGATAAGTCGCACTCCTCGTATACTATTGAATTTTTATTAGGAAAACAATAAGATCCCTCCCTTTTTGATAGGTTTTGTAGAAAATTTAAGCTTACATCAATGCGTTTCGTCCATCTGAAGCATTCACTTGTGTACTCGTATACGGGTACTTATTGTTTTACTTATAAAAATTCATTAGTAAGTCGCACTCATAATCAATGAATGCAATCTCAATTCAATGCATAAAATTGGACTTCGTAAGGCTGCAATTTGTGAATATACAATTGCAGATAATTCAGAACCCAATCAATTCGATGAAGCAATTGATGAAGAGTCATCTGAAGACGAAGAAATACCTAAACAACTCATGAAACTCATTAAACAAAATTAACCAAAAATTATTTGTAATTTTTATTGAATAAAAATTTGCTTTTGATTTTCATACATTAGTCGCACCCTTCCTATAAGTCGCAGTCATTATTTTCTTAAGATTTTAACTTTTTTCAGATAAGACGCGACTTATCTACGCGAAATCAGGGTATTAAGATTTTGATAATGTTATAAATTTTTAGTTTTTAAACTTGAATACTGTATGCCTTTCTCAACAAAATTCCTGCATAGCAACGGTACGCTTACTTTGAAATAAACTTTTTTTATATAATGCATATGCGCAGAAAGGGAAAAAGTTAAGACCGGTATATTTTCTTCAATTGTAAAATTGATTTGAAGTATGTGTACCGTTGCTATGCAGGATTTTTGTTGAGAAAGGCATACATAATAATAAAAGCATTGTTATAACCTTTACAGCATATCTAAAGGAAGGTAAGAAGTGCATTGTTGTAAAAATTGTTATTATATTATTGCAGAATTACAGATATAAACAAACAATAATTGAAACTAATGATATTATTAATAAAATAGTGTCAATATTTGTGTGTCTGTATACCCACAATAGTAATGTAATAACAATTTTTACAACAATAAGACTGAAATCTTTATCGTAAATGCTTTTCTAAAAGGCTTAAGCACTGTAAAGGCTATAACAATGCTTTAAAATACTGTCTTTTCTTAAATTAAATAAATTTCTCATATTTAAAGGCATATCAGAGTTTAATTAAATTATTGAGTTGCGAAGTTGTCTTGTTTTTTAATAATATAGATATCGGCAACGGATTATCAATTATAGTACTTATTATTTCAAAATAGAACTAAACAGATAACCGATAACAGAATTTATATTTAATTCAATTAAATCACGCGATAATACTGTAAATACTATTTTTCCCTATTATACAGACTATAGTTACGCGCGATTTGATTATTATATTAAATGCATTTCAATAAGAATGTGTATAATGCACTGCAATAATACCCATTCTATTATCTTATGAATCGTTCTGCTGAAGAGTCCTTATAATTTCATTTTTAAAGTTCATATCAAATTATAATTCAATTAAAACAGAAAAGTTTGTCGATTAATAATTAAGTCATAAATACAATGAAAACTGTATTATTGTTAGTGTTCATGAGATTTGTTTTATATGTTTCTCAAAGTAATTTTCAAAAAATTAAATTTTCAATAATTAATAGTCTTATGATTTGAATCAAATAATTTCAATCCATAACAGTATCAACAGATAAAATGCACACACATTTGGGTGAATATCCGGATGTGATTCCTGAGAGTTGTGGTCTTAGATATCAGTCAAGAAAAACCTCTTTGAAAGAAATACAATGATTGAGAACACGTCTACTCCTGAAACTTGAATATTCGGTGGACAACAGATATCAGGACGTGAAGCGCCGTATTTACTGATGGGCTGTATTTATTTGATTTAAGATTAATAAATTTCAATATTATGGCTGCGGTGGAGTTATATTGAACTCTAAATGGGTATTAACTGCAGCACATTGTGTAGAGTAAGTGTATTTCAGTTAATTATTAATTAGATTCAAATGTTTTAATAAAATATGTAATAAATATGAATCCAATCGATTCCCAGAACAAAATTGTGTACAACTTTAGTGATTTTTAAATTAAAAGCTATTTTATTGAATAAAAGATCAAATGATATTCGAGTATATGTTGGAAATAATCATAAATATAGAGGAGATATATATTATTCAAATATAGTGTTCAAACATCCGAACTATACAAGAGATGATAATACATGTGAACACGATATCGCACTCATTAAAGTTAATAAAGATATTGAATTCAAAACAGACAGAAATCAATATCTAATTAATAGCATTTGTTTACCAAAAAGAGGTTTACTCAATAAAAAAATTAGAAACCGCGACATTTTTCGGATGGGGATTAACATCAAATACTTCTAATACACCACCGGATTATTTACATAAAGCAGATTTTGAAGTGAATCCATTCAATATCAGCAAACATGAGAGCAGACGTTGTAAACGAAGAAAATGCTATTGTGCTGTCAGAAGACAATGGCAAACGTCATTTTCTGCTATTTCTTATATTGTAACGAAATTTTTTTTATAAATTTTTTAAACACTTATTTCCTTTTAATTTAAATTAATATAAATAATCATTATATCAAAGGGTGATTCAGGCAGTGGTTTACTTCAAAAAGTGGATCATTACGGATACCACAAAAGAGCTGTAGTTGTTGGTATTTTAGAGGATGATGCAGATACTGAAGGAAGCACCAACTCTTGTAATAGCGCATAGTCTATGGTCACGTTACAAATCGATTGGATTTTAGAAACAATGAAAACAATACTTAATATACAAACAATGATAATGTTTGTATTCAATTCTTGTTATTTATTTTCATATTCAATATTTTTATTATTCATTATTATTCTCTTATTTAATCGGTTTTAAACAATTACTACATATTAAACTGATATTTATGTCACACATTTTTATTTTTACTTATATTAAATTTTAATTTAAACTATTTAGTAAATTAAAAATCAAATTAAATGTTTGATTTAAATAAGTTGTAATTTATGTTTAAACTTTATTATTCAAATGCTTCTAACGAGTAATTATTGCTGTATTTCGTTATATTTCGCAAATTTAAATAGTTATCAATTTTAGAATTAACACTTATTTAGACAGATATTCTGTGGCGTTTGTATTCCTTTTTGTAGTGGCACAAAATTTTGAATATATTTTTCAATTTATAGATTTATTGCAAATAGTTTCGAAACAATAGCTTTTCATATTCTTATGGTTTTTAACAAATTCAAAAGATCAAAATATTATTCCTCTCCTTTCCAAACACATAAACTTAAGTTTAGAAACAATTCATTTATATTTACCAAATTTAAAAGGGGTTTAAGTGATCGGATACTTAACTAATTCTTCATTTAATTATTTGGATATTTTTTTAATAACGAGTTAATACGAAAATTTTAATTATATTCTTAAGGAATAACTGAACTATAGTTTAATACAATAGCAAAATAGTATAACGAATACTATTATTATTGAACAAGTTTAAGGATATATTAACTTTGAATTTAACAAATTAATTAATTATTTAATACCAAATCAAATAAATGATAATAAATTGTAATTACAAACAGTGGATGTCAATCAGAATTTCTCTTTCATTCATTTAAATTGAAAATAATAAACTAAACCGTTGTTTATTAGTAATTAAGTAATAAATACAATGAACAAAATATCATTATTTGCTTTGATTGGCTTTATCTCACATTATTCTCGAAGTAATTTTTCAATAATTTTTATTTCAAATAATTATATTTCTTATAATTTGAATCCATAACAGTATCAACAAATGAAATCCACACAGAATTGGGTGAATATCCGTATTATATTCCTAAAAGTTGTGGTAAAACTGTTTATAACGGAGGA
>JAQGCH010001025.1:0-17898 GCA_034699485.1 Nanhermannia elegantula | reverse complement strand
TGCTTTTGTTTGGGCGAAAAAGCACTTTTCGAGTTCACTTTTACCGGACTGTAGCACATACTCTACTATTACCCGCCATTAGTAACGCAAAAGCGAAACACAAACAAAACTTAGACTACAATAAAGTGTTTTGAATGAGATATTGATATAAAAACTATTAATAGTTAATAACAATTAATAATCAGAAATGAGCCGCAAATACATCGCCGCAGGTTTTCGACAAGATATGGAACTATTGTTTTCCAAATTTATTAATAATGAACAAAATTCGGATTCGAGTGAAACACAAACTGAGACTCAAAGCTCACCAAAAGAAGAGCCAATACTTAGGTTACGGTTCTGGCGATTCTGTGAAGTTTGGCGTGAATTGAGATTTTCGCTCATATTTAAGGGAAGACTCAATGACAACGAATTGCGAGAATTTATTGACGAAATCTTTTTAGAAGTTTTGCCGCATTTGTCGTCAGAGAAGCCGTTCGAGAGACGGGTCGCCAGTCTTTACCTCTTATATGGATTATATGTAAATGAACCCAAAAAGCTGTCACCAAAACAAAACATTCGCATTAATTATTCATATTTAGAGCAAATCCGAGAGTTAGTCTCCAAAGCCAAACAGTTAGAACAGTTTGACGTCTGCTATGTTTGGTATAAATTGCTATCTATTGGAGCCGTACATTTCGTACACGTCTCGCGATTTATGGGACCGTATTATATACGTAACAGTCGGGTCACCTCTGAAACTGAGACCTATACTGACTTTCTTATCAACCAATTTCAGGTTCGCTACAATTCTCTCAAAAGCTTGTCTTTAACCTTATTTTCTCTCTCAATCACAATATAAGCCATTATTTAAAAACTGGTTTAAGTCTTCAATTTTTTCTCCTTTTTTACCAAATATGAGATTAATTAATTTTTTTATAGCCATTATTGAAGATCTCCTTTGTTATGATGCCTTGAGATACTGTATATTCTTATTTCGCTATTTTTTCGATTTTAAGGATTAGAATACGAAATATTTTTGTGTAATGTTTTTCATATTTGTTAACAAAGTTTTTAAATTGTGGTCAATTAGTTTTGATTTGTGTTGACTCAGTTGCAGTTCTTGTTTTGAATGCCAACACTTGTTTTGATTTCTTTGTTTCCTTTATCAGCAAATTTCTTCATAGCTTTTAAATATTTAATTTATGTATAATAGGAATCAGTTCTTCCGTCAGTGGATGAGTTGTCGCATATTCACGAAGAGTATCGCATTATGAAAGAAGCTCTGATTGAAGAGAAAATAGAAGACATGAATACTATAAACCAAGTGGAAGACAATATTTTTGAGTTATGTAAAGCAAAAATGGATAATTTGAGGAAAGAGTTCGCAAATCAGAATACAGTACAAGAAACCCAACCAAATGATTGCGTTTTAATAGATGAAGAGCATTGTGATGATGTGACTGCTCTTGTTAGCGATGATATCGGCTCAAGAAGAAGAAAAATTAAAGATAAAGCAATGGCTAAAAACTCAACTGTGTCCACAACTGTTGAGCCAAGTGTTAGGACAGCAAAAGTGAAGGGAAAGAGAGGTCGACCCAAAAAGAGTAAAATCATTCAATGACTTATAGATTTGTGACATAATAATGAAAATTAAATTTTTATTAATGAATTTACTGATTATGACATAATATTAAGTTTTAGTTTATATATTAAGTGATTAATTGTGTAATTCTTATACAAATTACATGTAATTGTTTAATGAAAGTTAATTTTTGATCAAAATAATTAATAATTAACTGTAAAAAAGTTGGATTCATTACAAAATCAAGAGTATAATGATTATTATGACACCGGTTTTCATCAATGACTAAACAAATTATCATTTAAAGGGTAATTGGGATCAGATATAGTTCTCGCAAATGTTATTCCTTTAGAATTTAAATTTTCCAAATGCTTATTGAGAGGAATTTCTGGCCATTTATTTTTGACGCTTTTGTTACTCCATTTGTACTCAATTGGTCTTAAATTTTGAATATGAATCAAAGCCCTCGAAAAGTTTGGCGGATCGGAGAACCGAACGTCATATGTCTGGCCGTCTTCTGAAATGCTGATCACTTTTGAGGGCCAAAGCGGACAGTGCTTGAGCTGTGCGTAAACACATTCATGCGGCGGATTACACACTAAAGTGAACCAATCGTAAGGCTCTTGTATGTCATCGAAGTCATAATTGTTTCAATAATTATAGCAATCAATGCATTGTCTCAGTTCTGAAACTTCGTCATTAAAGCGCTCTATAATTGCATTGAGAACACCATAACTGCAGTGATTCATGTGTTTGATAAGATATCAGACCAAATAGTTATGAATAGTTTGAATTTATTCTCAAACTGTTCAATATATTCATTGATTCTTACATTCAATTGAATCCATTTCAGATCCAATCACTTCAATATCAAAAGCTCTCAATTTTGAACTTTGATTGAAAAGTAATCGCAAACGTCTTTGGGATCAGTGAACACACCGTTCAGGTTATTGATCACAAATCCCAACAATTCATTGAAAAGTGATTTTTGCAGAGAATTGATTCGCAAATCGTCGTAATTAATGATTGTCCTTATTTTCCGACAATAATCGCATTCGGACGCAACTGAAGTCAACTTCTTATGCATACAACTCATGTGAAAAGATCAGAAACAAGTCTTACAATTGATGACGAGTTCGTGTCCATTACAAGAATGACATTCAAAACAAAACAAGAGTTGTTTTCATATCAGACCGTTTTCTGTTCACTTCATATCTATTAATATAAATGTTTTGCAAATTAATTAATTATTCATTTATTATATAATTTGAATCATATATTAGTCGTAAATCACTATCAATACACTCAATATCACTCAATACAGACCTAAAACCTCTGGAACTGATGCGATCGAGTCTTATATTAAACTTATTGATCATTTGCTTTCGTATTAATGTTTGGTTTATTTCATAACTATTTATCTCATTATTCTTGTCATTAATTATTTGCCATAACTTTAAAGTCATTTCCGGATAAGTTTTTCTGTAATAGATATTCATTTCAGACATTGTATTAAACAATTAAATGCCAGAAATCAATGCATTACTTAAGAAACTATTTCTTCTCTTTTTTCTTAACTAACTTTTAGCGCACTTTTTATTAATACTATAATTGACGTCAGATTTTGTTAAAAGTTTTTAATATAGGTTTATATCAGACAAACGCAAATCAATTAAAGTTGTATTTTATGTCTTAATAAGCCAGTGATCGGCAACTCATTTAGCCCAAAGGGCCAGAAAAAACCATAATTTTACGGACGGGCCGCAAAATAATATTCAAAAAATTAATGACAATTTTGAAAGGCTCAAACTGAACCTAGGCTAGCAAAAGCTCAGCTATTGGGTCCTTTTTTCTGCCTGAGGCCCAATCTGAGGCTCTATGATTTTTAGACAAAGATGCATTCACTTTAAGACTAGGATTTACATTTTGGAAATCATATGATACAGCTATGTTAAGCACTGTTTTTCACTAAATTCATATCAAATATACTATTCTATTCTTATACAGTATTTATTAGTCTAAAAATCTTAGAAAATTTTTCGTAAGAAATTAGATATCTTCTCAAAGTTTCTCTAAGTCTCAGAGGGCCGCAAAAAATCTACCAAAGGGCCGCATGCGGCCCGCGGGCCGCCAGTTGCCGATCGCTGCAATAAGCAATAAAATCGCCTTAAGTTTGGATACAATTAAACGCTATTTTCGAAAGTTTTTAAAACTTTTTTAACTGAAGAAAAAGTTAAAAACATTGATAAAAATTAGTAAAAGATAATAGGATTTAAATAAATGGATTACTTGTGGCAAAAATTAGTCACATTTAATATATTAATTATAGTTAATTTCATTACTGTATTAATTATATAGAAAGTAATTTTTTAATAAAAAAATATCAAATTTCAAAATTAGAAAATAAAGAAAATATTAATCAACAGCTGTTTGCTCTAATTTAAAGTTTTTAAGATTCTGTTCTCAAATAATATTTAGCACAAAAAAGGATTAAGACTCAAAACTCTAAAAAGGATTTCTTTTGAAAGTCCTAAACATTTATCTCAAGTCAAACATTTGAAAAGCATTTCAAATAAACATAACTTTAGATACAGAATAGAAAACTAAACTTCTATTGAAATACCAGTATTTGTCACTAAAAGTTAACCTTAGATTAAGTTAATTTCAATCAAATCCCTAATGGATTTGTTTGTGAAACATCCTTGAATTTTCATATAAAAAGTTGAGATCTTTTGTATTTCTATTTGAAATTATAAGTACATTATTTCTATTCTTATACAGTACTTGAGTTCTGTTCTTTAAATTTTGATTTGCTTTGATTTTAGTTTACATATCGTGTAATTATTGAACTTTTTCATAAAAATTGTACCAGTTATTGATTATAATAAAATTTGAACTCAATATTTGAAACTTAGATAAAACAATTCAAAGCCAGAACATGTCTGAAAGTTTAGATCATAACGAAATCAATGTTTGATTTCAAACCTTTTCATTAATAACTTAACATTAAGTGTATATTTTCAGTATATATTTTCCATAAAACTTATTATCACTGAAAATAAATATATTAAAAAATAATTGAAATAATTAAGTTTAAAAACAATCACATTATTTTGTGATTCGCCGAGAGATTCAATAAATTGGCACAAAATCTGCCACAAAAGCGAGAAGTGATTGCTTCTCATATTTTAATGTGAGCTTTCACTCATTTGAAGCCCACTTTAATTTTATAGTAATTTAATAAATATTTAAGATTAATAAAAATTACTAAAAATTGAATTGACTTTTGTGTCTTTATTTTAATGATTAGTTAATCGTATTGAAGGCATAAATTGTTTATAAGTTAAAATTTTTGACTCAATGAGTGTCTAAATTATTATTTATCTTAAACTAAATGTGAATCAAATAATACATTTATTAAAAACTTAAAATAATTAATTAAAATTATAACTAAAATTTGATGAAAACTATGCAACGCTCATAGTTGTAGTCCTACTATCAGATGGAATAATAGTTAAATGAGTGCTTAGGTCTGAATTATAAGTTAGACTGTCATCCGGTGGACAAACTTTCTTCTTATGCAAACTCTGAATGTAATGCTATAAAGGAATAGAAAAAACAAATTTAAAAGTTTGAAAACTTTCCAAAAGATCGGAACAAACCTGTGATATGACGTCTCCGTGAGCTGTTCTCACTTGATATAGATATCTATACTTTCGTTGTCTTTGTTCCAGTTTGTGGTCCTCTTGTCTCAAACGATTCAGATTGAGTTGTCCTGTATTTCGACTCGTAGTCGATGTGACGACACCGTAATTATAGTCATTGTCGTAACTGATTCCCTTCCCAGTTATGCACCACTGAATCAATAAGCCTATGATCGCAGTCGACGGCCAAATAGATAATAGAATCCATGAAATCAGACACAGATTTGTGGTGCGAGTGATGCCGATCGAGTCGTACAAGTCTTGGTCGTCACGCAGTTTGTCGCGAAACCAATAAAGAAGTTTGAAGTTCTCAACAAAATAGTCGATTGAGCTCAGAGTCAATGCGCTTCCATATAAAACAGTGGCTATTATTGTACACCCTATTCATTGAATGAATCAAAAAATTGTTTTAAAAATTAAAGTTTATTTAATAATTGCATAATAATTGAAAAACTTGAATCTCATTTTAGTTTAGTTGAAGACTCATTTGTCAGTAGAGTTTAACTTTTGAAAAACTTATTCATTTGAAAGAATATGATTCAAAAATATCGGCAAATTATATATGAAATGAAAGCATTAAATTTGTTTTTGATTAAACACATGATTAACTTATTTTATTTTATGAAAAGACAGTAAACTATGGCCTTCTCTAACATAAACCGATTAAATATTTACAATTTAGGGCCAAGTTTAGAGTTAGATATAAGTTCTTGTCCACTGATCTCAACTTTTCTATAGTAAGGATGTCTTCGTTTCTAGAGAACTAATAAATTATGAAACTGTATGACAGAACATAATCCTCAGTATATACAACCATTGATGGAATAGTAACTGATCCGTGGCCTTTGTTATAAATTACAAACTTATTTGAACTCATCTCATGAAATCTTTATATATTTAATTAAATTGAGCAGATATTGGTTTTCCTTACAACAGCTCACAAGAAATTGTTTTCGAGAAGTAAGTTATAACTTAATAACTTTTAGTAATAATTTTTTAAAGAATTTAATGGAATAATGACTTCGAAAAATCCAAAATCAATTAATTTATTTTACTCTCTATATTAAGATTGAATGAACTTTTTTTTAACATTTTTACTTTAATTTAAAAATATGTTTCTTTTCTAAGATAAATAAAACTTTATGTTTGAGTGAATTTATTTTTCTTCTCTCATTTAAACCTATCAACACTTTTAGATCCAACTGAGTTCATATCAATTATGAACTTTTCAATAATGATTTGTTGTAAACTTATAAATAATAGAGAAATTCTTGGAGGTTTGGAATAATATTAAAAGAAGAAAAAATGTATTTCAATCTTAAATGAAGTTTCATATATTAAATCAACAAACTTTCAATATTAATGTAATAATAAACAGATGTCTTTCGTTAAAAAAAATGAATTTTAAGAGCATATAATACAATGTGAGAGGAAGTGATTAAAATAATAAATTGGTAAAAAAGCTTTCAATACTAACACTTAAAAAAAGTTAACATAAACAAAAAAATATAAGTATTATTCTTTATATAAATCGAGTTTTTTTATTTCAATGATTACTGAATCAAAAGAATAATATTTCAGAATAAGCTTAGAATTCCTTTAAACTTATTCGTCGACATAGAGACCAGACCTTTAGGATTAATACTCAAAATCAGCTCAAATCTTAAGTTATCAAATACTCAAGTTATCGATGACTGAAAAATATTGAAATATCATATTTCATAAGAAAACTTAAAACGTTATGGGTTTTATATAAATCAACAAAAATTGCATTCAATTTCATAACAACTTTCTTATCATTTATGAACTCATTCCTGAATTCCTTAAAGTTTAAGTTACAGTAAAAGATTCTGATAACCAAAACTCTAAACTGAAGTCAAGACTCAAAAGAGCTCTAAAGAGAGACTGGTATAGAGTCTAATACAGTTATTAAAATAATTTATAGAATTTTTGATTACCTTTTTGAAAATAAAGTGTAGCACAAGCGCCAGTTAGTCCTAAAGCCATAAATATAGCGAATATAACCCAGGCTGAGTTGGGCGGTTGCACAGAATCAATATATGGTGTTATAAGATATATCACAATAAGTGTCGCACAACTGAATAGTAGTCCTAAATGAAATCCCAACATAAAGAGTCCGACATAAACGACTAGCATTGTTATGAGACCGAATAGAAAGCCGGCCACTAATGAAACGCTAACGTTTCCATACATTGGCAACAAATTTTCAGCCATACATATAATATATATTATAGTTGTCGCGAATGCGAAACCAGTTAAAAACATAACAGCTTTGAAACATCGATAACCATAGATCAGGTAAACAATACCCAAAACTATTAATGTCGAGCATATTACTGATGGGATCAGTTCGTAGTCTTCTGGAGAACTGTAACAAATATCGTATGGCGTTAAGGAATCAATTGTTCCGTCGATGGCAGTGATATTGATCGATGTGGTGGTCGTTGATAATGATATATAAGACATTGTGGTCGTTGTGGTTGTGGTTGAAGTGATTGTTGAGTTTGTTGTAAAAGAAGTTAAATTTGTTCTATCAGTAGATGAAGTGTTTGGCAGTGTTTCCACTTGAATGTCAATTGCGCTTAAAGTCAAGTTTGTCATCTTATGGCTGATGAGATGATCATCACTACTGACTGTTGTGAGGTATGAAATAGTCGTCTCTTCACTGGTGGCAGTAATCGACTCATTGATGCTTTGATTTCTGTTCATTTAATTCTATTTTCAGTTCAGTTCAATTCGGTTTTGGCCTAAATTTTGAATAAGACAACAAAATTGTTTAATTCTATTATTTTTATCATTGTATTCAAAATTATGACCAATAATTGCATTTAAAAACACTTAAACACTTAAAATTCAAACACTGGGGATATAAATAAAATATTATCTGAAGATCAACTTGTTTAGGGTTTTGTGTAATTCATCAAAAATTTTTGAAAATAAGTTTTGATATTCAATCAAATACAGGTTTACTGAAACGTGTTTTAAATTTAATTTTTAATATTTTTATAACGAATATTCAAATTTTATTTAAATAATAAATTTTTTTAATTATTATGAATAAAATTTTATAGTTATTATTACAGAAGTAATTGAATTCTTGATATTAATCGCATAAAAGTCCAGAAAATGAAAACACATAATACCATTACAAACACACAATTAACATAAAACTTTTTAATTAAATAGAGGATAATGTCATCCAATACGGTGCTTATGATTCATAGCGTGTAAAAATTTTCCCTAAAAATTATGAATACATCTGAATAAACATGTTATGAAAAAAGTAACTTTAATTAACAATTGAATTACGAAATACAGATATTAAAGTTCTGTCAAAAACATTGAAATGATATACAACAGGAAAAGTAATCAAAATTTCATATTTATATATATAAATTCAAAAATGTAATTTGCCTTCTTATCGATTCACAAAAGCTCATTAATCATTTTCAAAAGTTGACTCCTCTGTTAAGTTTTAAAACTTTTTAGTAATAGATAGAAGAAACGTTTTAATTGAAAGACAGGAAATGACTGCACATTAAGAAAATATAACATATTGAATAGTATTGAAATATTCTTTTCAACAAGTTTTATCAAAGATCAATAAATTATAAACTCTTAGCTTCTCTTAAATAATTGGTGAACGCATTCATCTCATATTTATGAGTGTCTGAGACTTCTGTATAATGATTATAATCTACTTTAATTCATATCACGAGAAAAACCCTATTAAAAAAATTCAATGACAGCATGTTTATTGTGAGAAATTCTGTCACTATTAAAAAATGTGTTGAGAATATATTATGTGGTTTTGTTGGGCTGAGGCAGATGTTAATAATGAATTAAACATTTTCAATAAGCATAAAGCAAATTATTTTATTCTAATTAAAAATATTGAATAACTTTCTCAGATTATGATCTAATTTCTGGCCTAAAAAATTACTTTTTGTAAAAGTTAGTTATGTTGACAGCAGTTTATTTGTGACAAGTAATAGACAGTAATTCTCATCTGTCAGAAGCTAATAAGTTATTAGTTATGAGTTAACTGACAATCTGTTCGAGTTTCATAATCTGTTGTCAAATAATAACTAATATCTGAAAGCTATTCAGATACTTCATTACCAGAGACAAGAAAATGAAATAAATTGCAATAAACTGCTTAAATGCTAATAATTATCGAAACTAATTGTAGTGATAAATAAATAACACATTTCCTTTCGCATGATATAAGAGTTTGAAATCATATTCTGACCGTTTCTGACAAACACTATAATAGTTAACACGAATTAAAATACTTAATCATTTAATGAAAGTTTTAATGTTAGATCATATCATGTTAGCGACTGGTCTCGAATGTAACTTAAACTCCTTATCCATGTCCTAAATTGACAATAAAGTGCAATGCATTGCATGACAACTCAAATTATTTTTAAATTTTTGAATACAATGTAACAAAAGTCTTAATTGTATTTGAGTTTTGTATTTGATTATCAAAAATGTTTGAATGATGTTTGAATAGAATTTATTGATTTGAATTAAAATAATTCTTTGTTTCAATTTAAATACTGTTTGAACTTAAACAAGTAGTTGAACTCTAATATATCCATCAAATGAATAAAAATTAAAAATAAATGTAATATATAAATAAATCATAGATAAGGTGTAAACATTAATTAAATGAAACATTTAATGTAAACCTGATGGAAATTAGTTCATGTGAGCGACTGACTGGCCTAGAATTTACATTAAATTGGTTATGCCTTTCCTTAATGACAATTAAATACAATGCATGACTTTCTAATGATAAAGAGCTTTATTCCTATTGCAATTGTCTAACATAACATTTTCAACATATTTAAAGTAAATTTTAGTATAAATTTTGGAAAATATTTGCCTTGGTTTGAAATAAACTAAATGTTTTAAACTAAAACAGCATCAAATTTTCATTAATACTAATTAACAGTTACTGCAATCCAACGTTGAAAAGTCCCTTTACTTTTTCATTATAAGAATGCAAAAATGTTTTTTCAAATACTTAGATATTTGAAGAGGAAAGTCTATTGAAATCGATTGAAATAACTAAGTATTCAATGTGTTTGCTCTTAAGAAGAGATCGAAAAAATTTGCATATTTGCTAAAGTTATTCAACTATTATTAAAACTCAAATGGAAAAGAAAAAATTGAAGAACTTATTGTAAAAATAATTGAAAAAATTGTTAAAAGCTCTCAGGTATAGACAAAATGGATATGAAATTTACTTTCTTTGTTAACAAAAATATATTACTTTTTGGATGAATCATACATTTAAGTGCATCTCTTCTAACATTGAAATACGGTTTCAGCAAATAATAAAATAAACTTTTTTCCAGAGGCAGGAGAGTTAGGTTTAATGCATACTAAACTAAGTGTAGTAGAGTAGCGAAAAATTAGTTGCTTAATAAATAAGCAGCTATTAAGGGATTCACAGCATAGGGAGACCAGTCATGCATAAGCACTGAGATAACAAAACAATATTCTAGAGTATTGGCCGTATAAATATAACTTATAGTACAACATCGTTAATGATGAGCCAACCTTTGAGGTGACTATCATTAGAGTATCTGCAATGGACACTAAAAGCAATATATAAAAGATTTCTCTTATTGTTATTGCAAAAGTGTAGCTGCAATTAAAAGTGTTTAGGAGGCGAACACTTTCCCAGCTAATGATCACTGGACCAAAACTACATCCTATTCTCATCTTATTATTACATTAAAATACTTGAATCAAAACTACATTTACTGTCAAATAGCATTAGAAACACATTTAAATGATTGAATAAAATTGAATATTAACAAAAAAATTTGATTATATAAAGTGCAGTATAAATAACAATTGCTTTTAAGACTTACTATTTGTTATTGGAAAAAATGCTGAGATTCAGGTGAGTAGGATGTGAACCATTATTTAAAAGACCAGCAAAATATAGACTAGTGTAGTGAGTAGTCTATAATTAATAGGTCTACTATTGGCACGAACAAAGATCGTATCAACAATGATCAGATCTTGTGATCATAGCTTACGAGACAATAATGTTAAATGCATATAACGCTAACTTGATCTTTAAAAAAGTTGATTTGAACTTCAACTGGAGTTTGAGAAACTTGTTCTGTAAGTTCTAATCACTTGAGAATTACTAATAACCACTATTAACAAACTTTACTAATAAGAAAGCAAATAATTAAAGTTAACCAAAATAAATAAAATGATTTACTAATTAGCCAGTTTTTTGAGCAAAATCTAATTAAGTTTATTAAAAGATTATAAGTTTAAGGTCACAAAGCGCTATAGAAAGTAGTACTTCTGTTGTATTAAATTAGAAATAATGAGTTGAATTGTCGCACACGTAGTACAAGAATAAAACTATGGCTTCAAATAATACACGATTATGTTTAATATTTAAATCTTATCATAAACAGATCTAGATCTAAAACAAAAAAAGCTAATATCTGTAATAAGTTAAGACAGCTTAAGAACACCCTTCAGCTAATTCAAGGAACTATTGCTACCAATCGTATCCTTATTATAACTTAAAGTAAATTATTTACATATTTAACATAATATAGAAACGAGTTATAAAGATTTCAATACTGTATTTAGAAAAAAGGTTCAAAAAACAAAATAATGGTTTGATTCTCTTAAACTTCAACTCTAACCTCACCTCACCTTAAAGCCAAATAATTTTCCATAATTATAATTTATATAAAAAAAGGAGAGCAAAAGATAGTAATGCTCACCATTTGTTACCAGTTTATAAGTGGTATAAATGGTTACTATTTCTGAGAACAAGATTTATAAATAGTTAGTGAATTGAGAAAAAGTACTGATTAGCGGAACGATCTCTCGCAAAAATCTTCGTAAATGGTTAACACCCGACTATTTTGCGAAACGATCGTTTCCTTCACTGCTATATAAGCAGTCACACCAAACAAACAGTAGGAAAGCGCACATCTCTGCCCTTTCGGTGCAATGAACTAATGTTTTTTCTATGACGACAAGTCATCCCAGTTTTTATTATTATCTTCGATGAAAAACATTCTATTCGTTTTCAGTTTAGGTTTGGGCACAATTTTTTGTCGTTTTCTGTTCTGCTATTGATTTACAAATAATAGCCGTTTAATAGTTGACAGAAGAGTATTATGTAAAATAACATCTGGTAAATAGCGGTCCCTATGTATCTGTCATTATTTTTCTTCTGTTCACAATATGGTCTGATTATGTGAAGCACTGGTCGAAGCCATAGAGAGTCCAATGTTTATGCAATTTCTGTGTTTATACGTCGAAAACCTTTGCTTTACTGAAATATTAGTCAGACTTGTATTGATTTTCGACAAATGTCTCGTCATATATAGCATTATAAAGTTCATTGTTTGAAATATAAAACTTGATATAATACATGCTAACCGTTAGGTGGTATTAAATTGTGCGAAATCTTGTTTTTTAATTCAAGTATTATTCAAATATTAACTCTAAACAAGTACTACAAGTACTACAAGTTTTTTTTGTTTCAGTTTGATTTTCAAATTCATAAATCTTTGGTTCTCATGTCTTTCACTGACAGCCATTTATCGCAGTATTAAAGATAATCAATTTTCTCATCAATTATTTTCAAGGAATACATGTTAGGATTTATGTGCAAAAGGATATAATTCTTTTTGATTTGAATGACTATAATTCACAAATAGAGCTTTTTCTACATTTGTTTCGAATAAAAACTTTGGCCTAAATTCTTGAAAGTATACAAATTTGCATATTTATGGCAATTTATGTATATTTGTTCTCAACAGATTCAAAAATAAAACAAATTTGTTTCCAAAAGCAATTCTAAATTAGCATAAATAAAATTGTCAGCAGATCTTCTCATTTATTACATTCACTATTTTACGATTGCATTACATTATGATTCGCAGTCATTCAAAAACTGTTAATTTATTCATTCGTTGATAAACAAAGTTTAGCCAAAAGTTTTGTGATATTTTTCAATTAGATAAAGAGTTAAATGGTTATTATGATAATTAGTCTCAAATAGCATTTCCCTGTCGTGATCTTGAAGAGTAGTCAGTTTATATTCATTTGAAATAAAGTCCATAATAAATACTTTTTATTTAAAACATTGTCAGATGGAATGCAGAACTTCGCCGACTATTCATTAAATCAAAAAAAAAATTTATTGAACAATAAAAGATATCATTTATAGCTATCATTTATTTAATAGTTAAAAAGGAAATGGCATTAGAGATGAGTTCAGACAACAAGTTTACTGTCACTGATAAGTTGTATTTTTATCTCTAAAATCATATTTCACATTAAACTTGTATTTTAGTAAAAATCATTGTCTGGAAACAGCTTTAGGTTCTATATTAAAATTTTTTCTATTCATAAAATGCTTAAGTCTTATGTGATATCGAGATGTTTCCTGAAATTTTTGCTTAAGTTTTTGTTATGCTCTAAAACTCAAAACTTCTAATTCGCATATTTTAGACCAATTAATGTCTCTGAACCTGAGCTAAAAATAAATAAACAAAAACCTATTTATTAAAATAGAACTCAATTTATCGAATTAAAGTCTAATACAAGTAAATTATGTTAATAATAGTCACTCGAGAATGCTATTGATTGATATAAAATTGAATTAAGGTTTGGCATCACTTTCAGAGAAAAATTTAGATCACAAAGTGAAACAAGAAAGCAATGAAAGTTAATTTTGCAACTTTTGAATTGAGCCCAAAAATACACGAGACTTACGATACTATTATACCGTATTATAGTTAATGTATCTTAAGTTTGATTGAAAATTAATGATAGGCTTAAAAACAGGATTCAATAAAACCAAAATAAGTAAATGAAGCCATTTATTTGGGATTCTTAAGGAAATAGCAGAAACAATGAAGGAAACGATTAAAACCATTATTTAGGCTATGCTTTAATATTCATAAGACTTTGAAGAGGTTTATCTTGCATTTATTCAAACCCTAATGCACTGAAGGCTAAGGCAATCATAATGTTGACACTTGAATACATTACTGGACTATTTAGTTTTAAATTTTGGTTCAAAGGAAGGACTGAGTACCTGCAGCTGCAATCTTTTGCAGCTGTAATTGAAATTCACTGCAAACAAAATCATTGAAGTCAAGAAACTATTGCAAAATATATCATTCATCAGTATTTAGAAATGTTTGTCATAAATGAAAGATCTTAAGCAACTTATAGCGAAATATGACTAACGATAAGTTTGAAAAATTTACAGAAAACTTGTCAGTGAAATGCTTAATAAAGAGGATATCAATAATAATAAATTTGTCATTTGAGCTGAAAATATAGATTTGATGATAGCTTTCAAATATATATCAAAAAAGTATAATAGAGTTTAGCTTATCATTGGAGAAACATATTCTACTGTATTCTGTTTTTATTCTTCGCCAACTTTATCAAAAGTTGAGAAAAATACTTCATCTTTTAGTAATACAGTACAAGTATTACAGTTTGTGACAATTTTTCGGTTCATATTAAGTTTTGATGTTTTATATCATATCAATGCGTGACAAATGCCAAACACATTCTTTGTCAGCAAAAAAGGTCTCAATTTCTTTCTTTAACTGTTTTCTCTGAATATCAAAAATAATAGCAGTCGTGAGAGAAAGAAAATGAAGAGAAATAATAGAAACTTATAAGAGAGCTATGACGGAAATGAGTGATTGACTCGCGGGGTCTTTTCATACATCCTGTATAAGTCAAAGGACCAAAAGAATTGTTAATGAAAATGATGATGAGAATCAAGTATTCATTTCAATGCTCTCCCAAATTATCGACTTCTATGAAAAGTTTTTAAAGCAATAAAACAGTCGCTAAGATAATAAACAGACAATTATAAGAGTGCCATAAACTAACTGCTAGTCTATCACTGGGTTCATTGATTTTAGGGTTGAAGACAAGTTGTATGAAAAGTGTATTATTATACGCCTTTTATTGGGTTAAGGAATAAATTTATGAGAATTTATGTTTTTCATGTAGTGTTCGCTTAATTGAAAAATTTTATTCAAGCAGTTCTGCCAAAAGACGCACACTTTGAACGCAAAGAACTTACATTTGTTTTAAAAAATAACAACAGAGTATTATTTTAAGTTTGTTTTTTACAATAAAGTGCTTGTATATCATTTTGAAACATTAAAATAAGTACCACTACTCGAACTAATTGTGATGAGCAAAAAGTTTATATCAAATCTCACAATAATTTTTTGGTCAAAATCTGGATTCTCCTCAAACTCTTTATATGGTGAAGTGGGTCACTAAATGGGTCGTATGATTAAACATCATAAATGCGACCGAATATCCAATTTTCTAATCAAACCATATATTAAATCCTTTTCTCAATTGGTGAAAAAAAGTTTTTTCATCCAATTTTATTGTTATAGAATTTTTCAAAACTATTACACAGTTTTGTTGTTATTTTTGAACAGAAATCGATAACATCTGCACAAAGAAAATAAACTATTAATATATAATTTATTCGTTGTATTCTTATAAGCACTTTTCGAAACTTCTATTATTGTATATATTTTTTCCAATTGTAGCTGTAATTCAATACACAATACAATTTTCTATGGATTAATGATTTTAAACATTAATTCAATTCTAGTTAAACAGTGAAACTCTCTTTTTACGATTTATTTCTCTCTAAAGAACAATAACTAGTATTTCAACATAAAAAGTATAACAAAGGCATTGACGTTATGTTACACTGACTTAACTTAGTTTGAATAGAGAGAGAAAATTGAGATGAAAAAAGTCTGAAATATTCATAATTTAAAGTAAATATATTTGCATTTGCATTAAGTCTCTATTATATAGATTTACAGCAGATATTAAAATATTCCAACTTTTATCGATTCGCAGAAAAACTAAAAGAGATCTCAAAATTGTGTTCAGCTTTTCATCAAAAGTCTGTGAAATAGTTTATAATTTATCACAAGTTGAACATCAAAATCATTATCTTTCAAATGATTTATGAGTTTAACCTAAGATTAGGTAAAGAATAAACATATAAAACAAATAATTAGTTAAGCATTAAATTAAAAAATATCAATAAACGGATAGACTAGATATGGATACTATTGAAACATCTGTAGGATTGCTATAAAGTTAATTAGTATTTATCTATTTAGACGTCTAATGGAGAGAACTGTCAGTTTCCTTATTTAAAGATCTTTGAAACTTATTATAAAACTGATAACACAGTCGTGTGTATGAGAAAGAAATCATAAAAAATTAATTACAAAACATAGCATTATCTGTAATTATTATTTTAAATAAACTCTATTAAGCCGTTAGCCATTCAAAAAAAGTTGAAGTAATAAATAAAATTATAACTTAAGAAAATTATAAACTATTCGAAGAGGCGTTAAAGAGCTTATTAATCATGCATAAGAAAAAAATCGGGTCTTTTGTGCCACAAATGGAAATTATAATAAAAATTTTAAATATTGTTTAATGTATTATAGCATGAAATCAAGTGAAAGAGATATAAAAAAAAGTTGAAACCATAAAAATGGGTCAAATCATAGACTAATCAATAAAAGACGGATATAAGTGAAGTGTAAGGTTGTGGGCAATAAGGGTATGAGTGGCTCTTCACGAATGAGAAGGTATTATATCATTTGCATTCAATTAAGTGTGAATTTAATTAGATATTAAGCTATTAATCAAGACTTTGATAATAATGTTTAGCATTTGATTAAATAAAAGTACGAAATGAAAAAATACTGTCAAATAAAAGTAAACCATTGAAACGAAAACTTGATAAATACCAGAACTCGTTGAGCCCTTATTGCATAGTATACTACTGTATACAGAGATTCGCTGCGAATACAAACTGTATCCTAAATGTATACAACACAAGCGCTTAACGAACAGAATATTCTGAGGTTCAAAATGATATTTAATTTGATTTAACAAAAGAGGAAATTAAATTCAATTACTCTTTACATTACGTTATAAAACATAGTCTTTTTGAGGTTTAGTTTAATTGAAAAAGTAATTAAATTGAATTATTTGAAAAATGAAAGAATAATATAAGATATGAATAAGAACTTACAGTAATTATCGGATCAATAAGTGATGCGGATGTGAGACATAAGATATCAGCAATTCTTTGACGTCTAAAAAGTAGAAGTGTTTGCACTCTTTTTAATACTGCTCACAAATCCCTTCTTTAAATCTCTTCTTTTATTAGTTTTTGATTTTGTTGAGCAAACAAAACAAAACGAAACTTAAAGAAAATAATTGAACAATATTTTCACATAAGAAACGAAATCATTTGACTGAAAACCTCTTAAATCCAAAAATTGATTATGAGTTAAAACGCAATCCAACACTAAACCGACTCATTTGATAGGTTTGTGATATAAAAGTGCAATAACTTTACATTTTGCACAAATAGTGACAAAACTGATCTGTCTTCACATCAAAATAGAGTCCATATAACAAAAGCGACCCTAAAAAAGGTACTCAAGTCCTAAAGCATTTGTGATATTATGATTACACCAAATGTTGAAAATTTTTCAGCTTTCAGAC
>JAQGCH010001024.1:0-17901 GCA_034699485.1 Nanhermannia elegantula | reverse complement strand
AGAGAGAGAGAGAGAGAGAGAGAGAGAGAGAGAGAGAGCCCAATCGGAGTGTGTTCACTATGATGATGATCCCGATGTTTCTCTCGTATATCTTTGCTCTATCAGACACTCAGATTGAGCTGACGATGAAGAGATACAGCAAACTATTTCTCCACTACAAAAAAGGCTTCGTTAATGTGAATAGATTTTCTTCGCTCTAACTTCTATTTACTATAGAGTAATATCCCTTTGCTATACAATCACATAAAAAATAAACATTTGTTATAGAAAAGAAGTAAAGTTCTATTGAAATGTTTTATAAATAACTCGATATTTCTATTGACTCTTTTATAATAACCTGTTATCGACTGTTTTACTATAAATAAGTTAATTTACATAATTAATTGCTGTTTAATTCAAACTATTATGCAATATAAGAAGCAATCCATTAAAAAATAATTGAAATAAATTTAATTATTTACATAGAAGTAATAAATTGTAATAAATTTAAATAAAAATAAATTCTTAGTAATTTGTAATCCTCAGTATTGGAAAAAATATGATTTCTTAATAAGAACACAAATAGCATAAGTAAACCTTAAGAAATCTGTTCCAATTCTTGTGCTCTACCAATTCTGCTCATTCTTCTTAAGATGTTATATACAGTATTGTGTTCACAGAGAGGAAATTAACTGGGTTTGTGTTATTGAACATTCTTATATTGAATGAGATTGTATTGATGCTGACATATTGGCCGAATGCCTTTTTAATCTTTTTCTCTGGTATGGCATCAATGAAAGCAGGAAATGAAAGGCATGTTTGTATACAAGAATCTAGTGTTACTCTATGTACTCATATATAATCTAATATACGTATCATAATCTATAACAAGAAATAACTTGACTCAACCAATTCAAACCTATTCAGCAAAAATATCCAACACTTTCTGTCATAGTATGGATACTCTACTAATAATATAAAGCAAATTGATCTGAAGTCTTAATGAGAAAGTCTTAGCTCTGAAAAGAAGAAAACCATTGTCTAAAACGCTGAAAAATTTAATTACAAAAGGATTAGTGAAAGCATTTTCATATTACAAAACAAGTGAATGCAATATCAAACTAATTGCTACAGTAGTATAACCACAGGATAACTCAAAAACTAAATAATAAAATGCATAAATTCCAAGATCTTCACTAAAATTGTTTTCAAAATTTTTGCAACAGATAATTAATATTTTATTAAATGAATTGTTGCTAATAATTTAATTAAACCAATAATTTTAATAATAAAAGGAAGAGATTAGACTTTATCTAATACTATTTGAAGCAAAGGTTATTAAACTCAATATCAATAGAGCCGGTGTTAGGAAGAAATTAAACAAAATTAGCTGTACTCTAGTCTACAATATGAGTCAATGAAATGAATCGAATTTATTGATATTTATACACGTTGTACAGTTTGTACAGTGCTCTCAAAATAAGCTGATGTTCTGACCTGAATCTATTGGGTTAGGCTTTTCTAATCTGTTTAGGACATTAATTTATATTAATTAAAGCTTAACTTATAAGTACAGAGCGACTATTCAAACAGAAATAGCTCGAAAACCTTGTAATCAAAAACCGTAGACACAAAACTTTGAAAATTCTATTTCTTATTCCGTTTTATATAACATATTTGCTTATACAGTAAAATAACTCTTTCAATATTTCCGAATTAAAGTATATCCGAATTAAGTATAATCTTACTATAAAAAAGCTGTCAATATTTTTAAAGGAATACTTTATCCATAATTTTAACTTCAATAAACCCGCTATAATATGCAAAGGAGGTCCGTGTAGAGTTCGGATTCTAAAATACTGGGGCTGGGCTGTTAATTTACCGTAAGTTACTAGAGCAAGTAAGTTACTCTTAGTAAATTACTGTAACTTACTAAAAACATATAAGAAACATAAACACATTAACTTTATTCGGGACGATAAATCTTTACTTTAATTATCATTAAAATCATCACAAACTAGATCTATATTATAATCAGAACTTGAATTTATATCAAGAACTGATGAATATTCTTCGAGACCCTCTTCAGTTGTATTGCTTCATGACTTCGGTTACATTAGGTGGCATTAGTTACACTCAATAGGTGGCAGCACTATTAGTACTTTCGTTAATTTACTCTACACCGAACTATCTTACTGTAACTTACTTTCTCACAACCCAGTAGTGGGGAAAGAAAAATTTTTAATTTGTCCCATGAGAAAAATTAAATTTAAAAGTTAGTTCCAATCAATTACATAATTCCATTACTTATCTTTTCCCAACGTTCATGACAGAGGGTGTTTTAAAAAATATTTGTTCAGACGTTTTAACTTAAACTCAGTCAAATACTTTAAAGGATTCCTGATTCTCAGAGTTAAATAATTACCCCTTTATTGCATATCAATGAGATTTTTGAAAAAGTAAGCTTTACTCAAAATTTAATATAAAAGAGTATAGAAACCTATAACTGCTTTTGAATGATAAACTAAGACTCAATAATCATTGAGTGCACTGCTTTGATTAACAATAGTGACTAATGTGTTTTAAGTTTATCATTCAAACTCAATTACAGGTTTCTATACTTTTTAGACTAAATTTAGAGAAAAGTCTGCTTTTTCCAAAACCTCTTAGATATTTAGTTATGTAAATATCATTTCTGAATAAGATTCAACGTTACTTTTAAAACTATGTCGACATTAAGATTTCAGCAAAATTTCAACTTTGGAAGTAAATTAGTTTATATTAAAAAATAATGTAAAATATATAATTTATTAATGATTATGCATACGTATGAATTATCAAACAAAAATATCTGCATTGACTATAATTGATTGACGACAATGCTATTATTGATTCTTACATATAATAAGTATGAAAACTAATTTAGGAAAATAATTTGCAAATAAGTAGAATTTTTTATAAAAAAGGTTATAACAGCTTTTATTTTTTAAGCGATAACAATAGTTAACAAAAAAAGAAACTGAAATTAACAGTTTTTATGTAATTAAGCTGCAATACTGTATTATGAACTAAAAGCAATTTAAAATCCTTAATGAGTGTTCGCGTAATATTTTCAATCATTTCAAAAACAATGTAACCCACTATTAGATAGTTTCGAATAAACTTAATTAAGTCTATAAAATGGATTTTTTCGACATTTTTTCCATTACTTTAATTAAGAAGTTAAATAAAATTGCATAAAAACTTTTAGTGATGCCATAGAAGTGTGGCTCTAATCATGTAATCTCATGAAATAATCTTTAAAGTAATTTGATTTTACCGAATGTAATCTTTTTGTCTAACAAACACACACTCCTAGTCTACAGAATTGTTTTTTATATTAGTCTTTTACGTAGTATTTATTTCTCAAAACAACTTAATGATAATGTAAAGCAGCAATAATTTTAATTTCGTCAAATTGACGCCTTTTCCAATTTTGGAGATCATCAAAGAAAATCTGGTCAATCTTTGTCAGCCCAGCTAAACAAGTAAAACCAATTTTGTTGAGCTTTCTAAATGCCATGTGTTTTAATACAAACGTATAATTTAAGGCACAGTATTAGAAAATTGCCGAAAGTAATGGTAATATCAAACCTTTCTTTCTTAATTTAACACCAAAAAAGAGAAAAATGTCATTCAGATTGCGTATCTTTCAGAAATAAGAGCATGTAATTTAACCTAATGGTCATTCTCTGGAGACTTCAAGATGTTCTTCAAAATCAAGAAGGGATACAAAATAATTACTGAAATTTACTTTGATTTCTAGGAAAAAATGAAAAAATAAAATAACAAATAAAAGTCTTTATTTCATACGGGATTTCATTCAATTAATTATATGAAAAATAAAGTTTTTTCCTTAAATATTATTGCGAAAGATTCGTGTAATAACGTCAGAAAATTTAATCAATTTTATATTTCACAATCATGTCATTTATTATTAGGAATGGGAAGTTCTGGACTTTTCCTATGTTTTTATCTTGCATTTAATCCAACCCTGAGTTGAATATGAGTCCGAATCACATCAAAATAAGACATTTGAGACGTATTTATAAATGCCTATAATTGCATTTTTTGATGGTTAGGTACTATTTTGCCTATAATGTACTATTCGTGACTTTTTCATGCCTTTTTATAAAGTTTTAGCAGAATTTTATAATATTTTATTCATTTTAAGAAAAAATTTTAAAAATCTGTTTAAAATATAGTATTTCAATATTAAACTGTCTGTATTGATGTGATAATCCCTTTAAATCGAAGTTTTCAATCAATTTGAGTGATCTAAGAATAAGTATCAGGTAATGTTACCATTGATATAACTTTCTAACATGTATTGACATCACAATAAGGTAAACATATTATTATATGATAAATCTCTGAATTTGAATTTAATTGGTCCTATTATTGCCGATAATTGCCTATTTTTAGTGCCTATTCATGGTTTTTAGGTACTATTTTAGGCACATAAAACTATATTTTTAGGTTGAGAACTTGCCATCCTATTTATTATCAATTTATAAAATCATTAAAAAGATTTTGTTTTCCAAAATTAATATAAAATTAAAATTATAAAAGTCACCGACTAGTACTAGTATTATAATAATTTTTGAAATTTTTCAATATTTAATTAATTATCAGTTAATGAATAATTAAATTCTGCAAAATAAAAATTAATAAAAAGTTATTAATTAAAAAAATGAAGGAAATAGATACTTATTTAACCAAAAAACAAAAAATAAAATAAAATGAATCAAAAATGAATAAATATTTTGCTAAATAAACCTAATGTTATATTTGGAATGTATAAGTATTAATTTGATCAAATGGTTCATTTCCTTTTGAACTTAAAAATCTGTAATATTTTTCTGAACTTAAAGATTTGATTTAAACAAATTTAATACTAGTTTTACAAATATGAACTGTTCTTTCATACGTCAAAAATGAAAACCATTAGTTAAACTAATGGTAAAATTAAATTATAACCCAAAAGGAGTTTTATAGACTTATCTTATAGACTAACTTATATCAGGCTTATATATTATAGAGTTTATAAGCTTATAGACTTATATGGAAACGACTCATTCAAATACTCGGAAATAATGGAAACGACTCATTCAAATACTCAGAAATAATGTATTATAATTTAATTAGAAGTTATATTAAAATATTAAATTGCTATTAAATCAAATTGAATTATAATAAATATTTTTATTGATTTCATAATTTTAATGAATTATTTATTTACTCTGTATATCAAATTTTTATTAATATTTCATAAATTATTTTTAAAAAGTTGTAAATAATGAACGAACTCAACTTTTATTGCTTTAGTAACTTTTTAATTAAATCTTACTTAAGCTCAAGCTCAAGTCACCGCTCAAGCGAGGGGTTCGAACATTGTATTACTTCGCAAATTATAACTGTAATTCATATCTATTTGAATTGTATTCATTTGAAAATAATATGTCCGGTTTTGTATGGCCCATTCCCACGCCCACCGATTTAAAAAAATTTAGCGAAAGGTGGACTAAGATAACGTTTTCTTCAACAAACTTCCTACGGCGTCATCCCTAAATTACGCTTTTATTAAACTAAAAATTTTGACCCCCCCCCCCCCCCCACTGTTATAAAACATTGAATATGTGGCCAACACATCGCAGAAAAACAGCCCCGAATCCGGGGTTCGAACCCACGACCATGAGTCCCACACCTTTACTCTGGGCCATCCTCTGGGACTAAATTAAGTATAAGTTTTATTTCTGAAAATGTTTCTAGGCCACTGGATAGGCTGTCATATTAAATATAGGAATGTTTAAATTAAAATTAAAATAATGTTTGCCCCAACTAATAATTGTGGATACCGCACTGGTGTTATAAGGTATTATCAGACTAATGTATTTCTCTAACTTGAAAACATCAAGAAAAATAGGGCTACTTTAATATGTTTAACACAACTCTGTTATGATAGCAATTACAATATTTACTGGCCGTAACTCCGTTGAGACCTAACAAATAATTCAGGATAAAGATATAAAGATTCTCTTATAAAAAGTCTTCAAAACTAATTAAATAACTGTAATGAGCCTGTATTGAGATTATGGCAATTTTTTGGATATATTCTATGTTTAATTAATATTTAATTAATGTTTACTTGAAGTGATTCAATTAGTAATAACAATGTATGCTATATTTTTTGGGTTATTTAATCAAACGAATACATTTATATGAAATCCTTACCATTTAGAAAAACATTACTTTAAGATACAATTTATTCCATTATCTTTTTGTTAATTGAATTTTAGTTATTATGTAAATAAAAAAGAAGTGCTTTGAGTCATATGAAGAGAAACATATCAGTCTTGGATGCTTTCAAGTTAATTAGCAATAGTGTAGAGCATGTTTATATTAATAACATTGCAGACAATATAAACCTACTGTAGAAACATATTAGTAGAGAAATATAATCAAAGAAATTGAAAAGGGCTGCCTTTTTGTTGAAAAAAACATTCCTAAACATAATGGATTGGATAGGCATGAATTGGATTCTTGCAAATATTGTATCGGTCTTTAGTGAGTTAAGAGACATATACTTCTATATAGAGATAGAGATGAGATTGAAATAGAGGCCAGAGAAGAGAAAGAGTGTATGCAATTGATGGGAAAGTATGATTCCCCGAGAGGCATCTCCACCAACTACTACCAATTCTCCCTTAACAATAAACTGCAACAATTTTCTTAGAGCCTCAAGCAAAAAACATTTGATATTGTAACCAATATAATATTTTTCTCTAATTCTATCCCACTATCATTTCTATCTTTCTATTTATTTCTCACTCCTCTATCTCTTTAACTCATTTTCACATTTATAAACCAAAATTTCATTTCATTTGAAGCGAATGGCAGTTCTCATTTAAATGGTGACTCAATTCTTTTTACGCTCCTTTCTTTCAAATTAATGCAATTCAATGTGTGTTGAGAGTTGTCATTTCTTTTTTCTGTTCATATGACAACTTATCAGTTTTTAATTATTTTCTATTATACATTTCTATCATCTCATAATTAAAAAGTATTCATTTTTTGCGTATTTTTCTCCAAAGTAGGGAAAAATCTATTTAAAACATTAATTATATTTCAGTATTATTTTCACTTAATTGCAAAATTTTCTATTTGTATAAGAGATAAATCTATTTCAGTCTACTTTTGAAACTATTAGTTATAGGACAAGTGATTAATATTAAATTACTTGAGTTTCAATTATTTTTTGTCTCTTTTCCTAAAAATAAATTATTTGATGACTACAAAGCAGTGTTTGCCTCGATTTGTCTTATTATTTGATTTTCTTTTTATAGACCTAATTCTTAACCTTTAAGAAAGTATTAAACAATTTCTTCACATTATTAAAGTCAAACATTCATAATAAATGAAATTACATAATACTCTCTTTCAAATATTCATAGCATGAAAATGAATGCTCTATTAAAATAGTTCTCTATTCAAAATACTTCATTTTTGTGTATTTTAATACCGAATCTTCAATGAAATCAATTTATATACAAATATTTACTTTGAAATGTATATGAAATTAAATTTTGTTGAATTCATTGCCGGTCTATAAAAAATCATAGTATACATTAATGTTTTTTATAATGATTAGTTGTGAAGTAAAGGCTCTAACGGATGAAATTACGAAATAGTCGTATATCCGTATATCTCTTCCGCCAGATTTCTGGTTAATGCCATTCACAAAATCATCAAATTTTGGTGGTATGCTAAACATGTTGAATGAAGTTGGAGTAAATACGTTAAGTTATCATTAGAGCCGCAGCCGCACGCGTCCAACAAGATATGAAGAACGGATGACTTTGAAAGAAGCGGAATAACATGGAAATTGTGACGCATACGGTAGAGATTATATTTGGGTGCAATGTATTACTAAAGCACATATTGACCTTTCATTATGTTATGTTTGATATGCTGTTTGAATATATCGTGTCGTCATTTAATTGTTTGCTTTTTATTCTATCATTCAGTTAATGGTTTAAATTTTATTTTTAGAAATAAAATTTAAAATTAATGCCATTAATAGTCTTTAAAGCAAATATCGATTTAATTGAAATAAAAATAACTTTTAATTAAATTATAATATAGTCTTACTTTGCATAGGTCGGGATCAGCTAAATCTCAAATATCAGTAATCAATCAGTAAATTTAGCAACAATTCTCGTACGGTTTGTGCGAAAATTTATTAAAACCCTAATTTTCCTATTATTAAAAATAAGCTTAATATAAATAATAATTAAGTTTTTATTATTTTTATAAATACTTTGGTGCTTTATATTAAATTATATATATTATACATTTTATGAATATATTCAATAATTTTAGTCTTCGAAAAGTCTTTCCGATCCATATCTTCAGATTCTCTGTCTCCCTATAAAGATAAGAATCATAAATAACCGAAAAATCCAGGATCTTATCACTTAAACAACGTGACTTATAATAAAAAAATAATCAGACATGAATGCTATATAAGCTAATGATAGATTATCATTATTACATCGCAATGATTAAAGGGATGTTGGAGTAAACAAATTATATTCATTTGACCTTTTTTTGGCTCAAACTTCTTAAGGATAATTAATAATTAGAAAAATACTAATTTAGTGAAAACTGCAATAACAGGCATCAAAAATATCAATTTGTTTGCTTTATGCGAACACATATCTCCTAATTGGAAAGATACAAAAGCAACTTAAGTAAACCCGTCTGCAAAAGTTAATTATTTTGCAGTGGCATAAATTGGGCTCAGTATTAAAAAAAAAATTTAATGTTCAGTATTCGGCCAGAAAACAAATTTAATTTATTCAAACTTTACAATTATTTATTAAAAGAAGTTTTCATAAAAAATGTTTGAAATATTAAAATTAAAATTAAATACTAGTATCGAAAGATTGTATGGACTGAAGCTTTAGCCGAATGCTAAAATCGCTAATTAAATAACATACTTTTGGATACAATATAAAAGTTCTAACAATACATAACGGAGACTTTATATAAGCTTATCTTTATCTTCTCTGTATAGTAATCAATTGGTCTTAAGATTTAAACAATATCTCTGGAGTACTCGAGGAACTAATTAAGGGAATCGCTCGCCTTTTCATTCAGTAGTATTGCTTTATTGCAATCAACTTTCTCTCCGCCACAATAAAAGTAATGGAGAGAGCGATAGAGAAAGAATTTCACTAAATGTTACAGTTATAGTAACAAAACAATTAGGATTTAGTAGAGCTGCTCATTTGGAAACGGAAGAAGATTCGACTTCATTATAAGGAATGAATTAACGGAGGCGTTTGCGTTGCAATACTATTGACACAATACTCAAATAAAGGTAGAGAAACCCTAATTAACTCTCGTCTCAATTGAAATAAAGCTAACGAGAACGCGGTTTCCGCCGTTCGCTGAGCGTGACCTTATGATTACATCAATTTAGGGCTGTTTGTGCTCTATTTGTGCCAGACTTGGACCACTTTTACGTCTGGCATTCTCTTTCTCATAAATAAAAATATCCCTATCTTTCTGTCTGTTTCTAACTTTCTTTCTATTAGACGATTCAGAATCGGCTCAAAGCAATGGATATGGTTTGCGGTCTCTCCCTCTTTCTCTCTCTTTCTCTCTCTTTCTCCTCAATGTGTGTGGTGTGTGCTTTGTAACCCGAAGATACCCAACACTATCTCCATTAGTCTGACTGACACTAAAAGTATAAGTTTAATCAGTAAATGGAATTGTTATCATATTTTGCAAATAAGTATGAGTAATATTATTTCGCTTTATTTGAAAGTCGATCGAATTGTCTAAAACTTTGAAAATTGGTTATTATATTCAGTAAAATCAAAGGATGACTTATTATAACATATCTATGCAAAAGAAATGAGTGATCAAAATTGCATAATATTTAAACTCAATAATCAAATTGAATTTTTTAGTTTATATCTTACCATATTTTAAATGCTTTTCAATTCATTTAAGTGATTGTACTAGAGATGAAAAAATTGTCTGACCTTCCATGGAATGGAAGTGGAAGTTTAATGCCTTTCATAAGTATGGTTCAATTCTGTTAATTAACCTGCTAGTAAATTGATTTCGAAAGCATGTAGCTAACTTTTCATACAATTAAGGTAATATGTCATCATGTTATAGTCGTTATCTCATTTTGCTGCTTATCTTGTATTTAACCGATTTTAGTACTAATTGTTCAAAAGGAACACTCTTATGAAAATCACTGAAGGAAAATAAGTGTAAAACGGAATTTAATTAAAAACATAAATATCAGATCTAGAAGTTAGTTGAAATGCTGGAATGGAATGAAAATTTTTTTAAAATGAGCTTTCCTTTGGAAAAACAATGAAAATTAGAACTACTAGTGTATGAAAAATTTTCTCGCAATTTATTTGTTATGACTATTTATATAATTCTATACTACAGTAGATAATCAATAGAAACTCAATCTAATGGAATTTCAAACTATTTTTTGTAAAAGTTATTCATAGTTTGTGGAATGGAAGTGGAATTACAACAAAGTTTCTTCAGTGATAAAGGTATAGACAGGAAAACAGTTTTTCTAAAAACATTCACATTCACCACTAGATTACACAATTGGTTTGAGAAGTGAAATAAACTACAATTATTTGACAGAATAAGAAAAAAAGGGAAAAAGATTAAAGTAATGCTAACCGAAAACTGCTTACAATAGCAGTTTCTTTTTACTTCTATCTATTCTTTTTCACTGCAATGAAATATGCCTTCAATACAATTGTGACAGCACTGCATTTAGAAATTGTGCATTTGGTGCCTGCCTTTGCAAATTGCATTATCGAAGACTCTGCCTAAAGCTCGTTATATAGCATCACTCACTCCTAGTTTTATCTGCTTTTTCTATCTCTCTTTCTCTCACTCTCGGAGTTAAGGATATGTTATGTGTTTAATAATAGACCATAACTTCACATTCTAGTAAATTATTTATAATCTAACAAGTGTTTGATTAAAGTCTCTGCAAATATTCACAATAAAAGTTAATAATAGTACGAAATCAATAGAAAATTCATTTGTTTCTATTGATTGTGAATATAGACAGGAATCCTATCAGTTATCGGAGACATGTCTTGACTGGTAAAAGAAATAGGAACGAGAGATATCCAAATGCATTGAATGCATTTTCTGAGAGTGTTTTGGCTCTATTTTTTGTCAGCCAAGTGGTCCTAATTGGATGGCAATAATCCAAATGAGAGAGGATGGTTCGCGTCAAGTGGTCCTTCATGTCATCACTGCTATCATTGAGCACTAATACAATTAGCCCCATATCGCTGAAACACTGTCCTCTGGCAGTCGGGTGCGAATGCTTATTATTAAGTTAGTGGCAAAGAAAACTTAAGGGATTTTGGGTGACACCAACGCTCAAGAGTAAAGGCAAAGCAGAATATGTGACACATTCAAGAAAATGCATTGTTAGCGAAGTCAAAAAGTTTTGTTTGCTATCTTAACCATTGCTCGATCTCTCATTACTTTATTGGGGTATTACAGAAGCGTAGCCTTCCCAATAATTATTAAAAGCTTTTTTTAAACAAATCAAACATCAAATTAAATTAATTATTTAGTTATAAGATCATAAAGTTCTGTTCAATCCATTCACGAAAGACGTAAAAAACAAAATTAAAAATTAAACATTTAATGCAAAAACCTAGAGATCAACAAAAGTAAATTCACAACAAATAAAGCAATAAAAAGATAAATATTTTATATGAAAGAAATTTTGAATTTTAAAAAATAATTTAAACCATAAATCATTATTATAAGTGAAACTTCAAATTGGATTTTTTATATTTCTGTCTCTTTAAAAAAGTGCATTTATGGCAACGCCTCTGATTATATAAGTTGTCGTTGTGCTAATACAAGGGCCCCACCATTTCTCACTAACGAACCAAAGCCTTTTTTGAACTTATTGAAAGCGTACTGAGGTATAAAAATTAATGAGACTGTGAGAGAAGCGCCAGAAGTGCCAATTATTGCAGTGAAGAACATTTTTTCACTAATGGCATCGTTTCGAGTTGAGTTGAATCAACGAATTCGACCAAATCAAACGCAAATACTTTTTTCTCTCTTCATTCTATTAATTTGTAACCTTACTGTTGACAAAATGCTTGTGTCAGATGATTCTAACGATAACAATCAGGAAATCTATTACTAAGAACTTTGTAAAGTTTACGCCTTATTAAATACTATTTCCAAAGAAACTATTCCTCTAATACCTGAACATCATATATACTGGTTGTAAGGTCTCGATTATTAAAAAAATATATTGATTTAAGCAAATTAAAATTTTAATGAGCTTCCTATTTGTTAGCAAATATAATTTGGCTGAAGTTCAATTAAATTCCTAGTATTTATACAGCAATAATACGTAATAATGTTTTTATATCTGTTAATGTGTTTTCAATTTGAAATAACATAATAACATCGGAAGTACTATTCAAATAAAATTATAAATAGTGTATAATTCCATGTATTATTTCAGTGATAGAAAATAATAAACATTATATTTTTATCAAGTGCTTCACTGAATTTAATTTGCATATAAAGTTAAGTCAATTTGGAAAAAGAAGAGTCCTTTTTATAATTGTTTAAAGTCACGAAAAGAGAATAAATCAAAAGATATATATTTGGAAAATAAGTTTTAGAATTAGAAACAACAGCAAAGCTCATGGGATAGGACTTTGAAAATGCAATTATAAATTTTTTTAATCATTTTCTACTGAAAACCCAAAACAACTATCACTAAAACTAGAATAGAATAGAGAATTAAATTTAAAAATATTATACTTCATGTTTATCTTTACAGTATTTATAGAAAAATAACGCTAATTATGTTAAAAGCATTCAAACACCATATGAAGTATTGAATTGAGTATAACTAAGATTGTTTGCATAAGAGCTGCAACCAATTAACTCAGGATAATAGACATACTTTCTATTTACTCAAAGCACAAATTGAAGTGAAGTAATAAAATCGAAAAGCTCTAGAATTTAATTCAGATGCAAAATTACTATTAGATAACGAGTTTTTATTGAAATAAATTTAGATCATTAGAGGAAACGAATTGGACTAAAGCTAAAGTTTATTTATATAAATATCACTTATGCTTTTATAAATTTCATTAGAAATATTTACTCTGCATTTAATCATCATTAGTTTTAGTTTATGAACAGCTTAATTATTTTTCCTTTAATTAAATTCAGACCCAATCCAATTATTTTTTAATTATCCCAATATCTCGCTAAACATAATTTCTTTTAGTTTTGTCAATAAATGCCAAAATGAAATTCTACTTAAAATATTTTAATTTTACCTTTTTATCTGATAAAATGTGACTTTTGGGAAAACAAACATTTTTTATTTTACTCAAACAATTCAAAGCCTTAATTAACTAACTTTAAGAAAATTGGAAGTACTGAATGTATTTTAAGATATGCCTTCAGTTACAGTTTATATATTAATATTAAAATTTTTTTTTTGTAAATTAATTAAAAAATAAAAATTTATTTCATCTCATGATCAGTTAGATTAATAAAAGAAGTGATTTGCAAAAATATATTGTCAGTTGAGTTAAAGCTTCTTTTGCCTATAATTATTCATATTTTTTTTAATAAAAAAAGAAAAATAAATTAGATTTTAGATTCTATAAAGTTATTAAAATCATTGTTCTCTTCAGTTAAATAAAAATATAAATTATCAATCGCTCAAAATTGAATTTTATTATAAAATTCAATTACGAAACAAACTGAGTTTCTATTTTTACACAAAAATACTTAATATTATATTAGATTAAATTGAAAATTTTCATTTCTGGTAATATATCTATATAAAAATAAAACACATGCAGTATGCCTGCTGTTATGCAACTTACCGGTATATACCAGCGCAGAATATATATAGAAATTAAGTAGAAAATGTAATTTATATAGAGATATCGATAATGTTATTTATATAAGAGAAAAAATAAGTGAAATAAAAGTATTATAGAGAGCCACTCAAGTTTTGATGTGATATTTTTCAATTTCCCTCGTGGTCTTTCCTCCGAATTAATGGACAGTTCTATCATAAGCAAAAGTCTTGGCTCAAAATATTTGATATCTCATAGATTAGCGAATAGGATGTTATATATTTCTGTTAAGGTATTTGCTTTTTATATCACATAATCGAATACGGAGTAATAGCATTTGTGTGAGTGCATCCAGGTTTCAGTTTACATCATACCAGAGTAGAGGCAAAGGTATAATGTGGAGAGGAGTCACATCTCATAACAACCTTTACTTACATCACTTCTGTAAAAGCAATTCAAGTATCATTACGATAGTATCTGAACCCATGAGACACTCTCAAATGCTGAACTAATATTACCGCGTATTTCATAGATAGTTCAGAAATCGGCGAATCATCACTATGAATAAAACAAATTATATATAACCGCTATTATCCAAATGTTTCTTATTTTCTTATTTTAATATTATGTAATATAGTGTAAGAATAATTCGCAAACAAAGCAAAATATTTTATTCGTTTATTTCATTCAATAATAAAAGAAAGCTAATGAGCAAAAATATTTTAATTAAACTTAATATATGGTATGAGAACTTCCAAAATATTAAAAGTTTTTAAAATACAATCATATACTGGGCTCATCTTAAAGAAACATAACATCAAATCTGATATCAAACTACTATTTTTTGTAATTTAATTGTTCAAAATATCTCATTATTTTCTTGTTCAGTCCATTATTGTTGTTTTTATTTAAAATGAAGAATTAGTTTGAGTTTGCAATTGTAGCAGTTTTTCTTAGCTTCTAAAAAGTCGCAAATATAAGCAATAAAACAGTTAACTTAAAGTAAAAAAGCATTTGAAATAAAATTTTTCAAATGTAATATTATTACAAGTTCTGAAGGATTTTCTCTTGAATTTTAAGTAAATTGATTCAGATAACGATATTATATTAAGTGCATGAGAAGCATACACTAATATAGGGTCTTTCATAAGTCCCTTCAGATTATTACAAGTGTTTTGCATAAAATACTAGTTAAAGAAAGACGTTTCATGTTTTTTTAATTAATAATAACAAATTCTATGTATTAGTTATGAAAATTTTTACATATAATTCAGTTATTAATCTAATCTAATGTCTGACATATGCATTAAAGTGACCAAGTCTTGGACAAAAAATCAAAGTTTGGATCTTTTTAAATGTTCTGGTTTTTTTCAACCTTTAATATTTGTCACAAATATGAAAAAATATGTCAAATTATATTAAAAAGTTATGCTTTCTCTATTATTTTTCATCATTTAATAAACATAATATTTTACATTAATCTTTAACCTTATTCATAAAGTTAGATCAAGTTATTGAAGAGCGCGCACACGCATCACAATAATGAAAACCTTTCAATAATCTGAAGGGATTAATGAAATACCCTTTACATAAAATTAAATTTATTGCTAACCTACAAAAGTGATTTTCTTATTGGTGAAGAGTCTTTCATTAAATCATTTAAAAGGATGATTATATATTCAATCAATTTAATTATTTTGAATAAGTTTATTGCTATATGTTTGTTAGATGACAGTGTTATTGAATCTCGCACTGATTCACTACGAGATCTTCTTAAGTATATTAAGTAGTGATACTTAAGTTCCAGTTCCAAGAACTGGGACTTAAATTTATTTTTTCAGACACTGGACTTAAAAAAATTTCAAACTCAAACTATTGAAATTTCTCATGTGAATATTTCTTAATCTTTACTCTTGAATATTTTTTAATTTTAGCTTGATTTCTACTTAAAATTTAAATATTGTCTCTGAAATGAATTTATTTATATCTAAAAATTAAATACCGGTATTTGTTTAAAAAGGTTTTTTAAAAATTATAATTAATCAAAAATTTTTATTCAAATTTAAATTTGAGAACCTTGACTCTCGTACAGACAGCTAGTATAACCCTTACCTTCTCTAACCCGCCCGTCTCTAACTACAGTAACAAACAGTCCATAATGTAAAGCCATAGCGAGCTATTAAGTCATATTTATAATTAATAAAGTGTTTTATTTATTTATTTAAAGTGTTATTAAAGTATGTCCTAAGCTGTGCTGTTGTGCCCAAACCAAAACTATACCAAACAATATTAATTTTATTGCATTTTTGTTGTTAATATATTTAATTTCAGAATTTCATTTTGAGTCATCTTTTCGTTATTTGGTGTCTGCACTTATTTAATATTTTCCGAACATTTAGACAAATAGAGCAAATGTAAGATTTCCGACAATGTTCGTCTCTGTTTATTATACAGAGCCCAACAAATTCGGAATAATTATTTGAGAAAAGTAAGTCTCAATTATATCTCTTTGTATAGTATCATAGTTTTATACAAAGTTAACACTATTTTAGTTAAAATTATATGATTATAATTAGACTCTTGAATAACAATTAACTTTTATTATAAATTACACTCATTTTATAAAATTATTAAAAATTTGAATCATATATGATATTAATAAAAAGTTTTATTTATGCCAAATGAAGTTGAGATAAACTCATATATTCGGGAATTCAATTTTCAGGGAATTGTAATGCAGTTAAAGTAGATTTGAGTGAAATGATAAATAATTAGGGTTTCAATCGATTGCTTCACTTCTAGAATTAGACTTTTCCTCGAGTGCTCACAATTGGAAATTGTATTGTTTGGCACTAACTTTTAATACCAATCAAATTATTCTGATTAAAACGGCTGAAGAGCTATTGAAAGACTTGTAAAAATTGCCTTAAATTGTCTTTCATTGAGTGTTATCTGTAATTTATTGTCGTTTACCGGTTCTCTCGAACTGATTGATGACATCTTTAAATTGAAGGTCATTTTGAGAGCAAAAGTAGCTGTGATTCTGTGATTTATCACATCTATTAGGTTACAGTTATATTTGAAAGAATATGCGCTACTTTCAAGTTTTTAATATACCTGTACTGAAGGCAATAAAACTATCATAACTGTTAAATAGACATTACTTTTGCAATCAAACTAAACTAATATTTTGCATTAGATTTTTTAGAATCAATTATAAAATTGTGAGATTTGTTGAACATTTTCTATTTCGATTAATTAAAGTTGACTTTCTATTAACTATTAGTATAGTCTAATAATTGAACAGCGCTTTAAGGCAACTGTTAGGCAAAACTTTGCATAAACATTAGCCAAAGAGTTGGTTGGAATTGATTTTAACTCATTATTAAAGTAATGCTTAATTTCATTCATAAGCAAAGAGAATTTCGTATATTATATGATAATATTTAGAATTTAATTATTATGCATACAGAGAATAAATTAATTAGAATAGTATTTATGTTATTTTGTTGAAAACTTTCAGTGCGAGTATATATAGTACAGCATTATAATAATGAGCCCAACAATAAACGTAGACATAAAACAATATGAATGAGACCCATAGATAGCGTAATAGTAGCCGCTTATAAATAGCAAAGAGCTGGAATGAGAAGCCCCCGGCTTAAGATTTTATTTTGGAAAGCTATGTCATCAGTCGAGGTTGAATCCACTTTGGACTTCTTCTTATAGCTAATGGAGAGCGAGTGAACGCTACTCTTGTGCTACATCTACTTTTCTCATATATTTGATTGGAAATGTAACTCAAATTGGTTTTTGCTGTTTTCAGACATAACCAACGCCAATACTTGTTTGATGATAGCATTCCAATTTCACAATTGCCAGCCAGGATACGAACCGCCTTTTATCATTATTTCCTTCTTCTCAATCTCTAATATAGATTTACTTTACGTGC
>JAQGCH010001023.1:0-17903 GCA_034699485.1 Nanhermannia elegantula | reverse complement strand
TTACTTAATTTGTAAGCTTCAAGTGTCAACTCAGTAAATATGTAAATACAAGATAATGTACCGAATAAAATGATAACATTCATGTTGTTACTAATCAGAGCAGAATAATATGCAATACCTTTCTTATTACTCTCTTGTCCTCCAAATCACTTTTATTGCCGACAACACAAATGGGTACTATCGATGGTATGTCATTATCAGGATTTTTTATTTGCAAAATCATGTCTCTTAGTCTGCGAACTTCTTCGAATGATTCGGAGTCGTCTACAGAAAAAACTAAAATAAAAGCATCGCCTGATTTGATAGCCAGCTGACGCATTGCAGGAAATTCATAGGAACCACTGGTGTCCAGAATGTCTAATGTAAGACTACCTGTTCATTGGAAAAATAAATAGAATTAGGACTCATTTAAGTAAATAAGAGATGATGTTTTGCAGCTTTCAAAATGTTCTTATTAGTTAATCGTCTCTTTATAGTAGACTGTAATGAAAACTAAATGCAACAAAAATTTGATTATTTTACGGGAGTTCTTATAACTGAGTTTTTTTAACATCGGCTCTATATTGTAGTGCATCATATAGTTGTTCACAATAATGAGAGATTCTTTATAATCAGATTATAACCAGAGTCTACAGTATGTTTCATTGGCCTCGAGATTGAGTCGATGTATAGAAAATCTCTCAAAGCTTTTTAGTAAACATTAAATTACAAGAAAATAATTTTTATCTAATAACAAAATGTCTAATTAATAATGGGATAGTTTTGCGAATACATCGGTGTAATACTTAAAGCAAAAAATATCTAAAAATTAATTTCATTATTCAAATAATTCATTTTAAAATCAATTTTCTTTACATATATTGTCAAAAATCGATGAAATCATATGAAATAAATTTAAAATTAAAGAATTTTATTACAAACAATTACAAAAAACGTAAGTTATTAAATAAATTTTATTGGATATATAAATTGAAGTGCGTCGTGCATAGTGCAGGAGCACAGGTATGTTCAATGCTGTGTACTGCCTAACTCTAGACCAATAAGAATAAATCGTAAATCTTATTAAATTAGAACTTTATTATGAATAAAGCCATAAATTAAAAATATGAAGTCTGCAAACAAATTAGTATCCGTTTAAAAGTTAGTGGAGATTTAGAGCTTGAATGAATACAGACCTGCCCCTCGAACTTGATATTCTGCTCGATATAATTGTTCGACTGTAGCAGAATGTAAGACTGGAAACGCATCGTAAAGGAATTGCTCGACAATTGCTGTTTTGCCAACTTTTGCGGCGCCCAAAACAACTGTACGACAGTGAAGATTTACTCTTTGATGTCCATCGAGACTTTGTACTAATGTACCTAATCGTGGAAGCTGTGAAATATGCTGTTGAGGCATTGCACTCCACCTCTCATTGGAGACTAAATGTTTATTCTATGAGAAAATATAAAAATCGCATAAATCTTATCGTCAGAAAAGCTTTTTTCATAGAAATGCACTTTTGCACAAAAATATCAATACATTCACTTTGAAATAAGTGTAGGTATCATTCAAATAACTCAAAGCAAATTAATTGAAAGAATTTCAAAAAGTTTTTATTCAAGATTTTTGAATCAAACTTGAAGTATAACTCGAGTATAACTAAAATTAATAGCTGAGAGAGTTTAAAAAATGAGTTTTAAAGAAATATTTTGCAACATTATTTACATAATTAGTTATACAATTACTACTATATAATTGTTAAGTCAAAACTTGTGTTTACTTAAATTTAACCTAAATTAATGCCAATTTATAATTCAAGTTAATAGCGAACATATGAATGCAAAGCAAATTTTCAAATATCCAGGTCTCCAAATTTTTGCTGATAATCATAACTTAAAGTTAGTTAGTTATGGCTGTTCTGAATGCTAACACTAACAAATAGCTAATTTTCAAATATTGTAGAAATTAAATATTTATTTACTTATATTATTTTAACTCTAATAATGCCTATAAGAATATTAAAAGTATAAATATTGAATTTGGTCTACAGCTCAAGGCTTTAAAACGATCCTATGCTGGCTTAAAATCGATATAAATTGTTCAAACATTTATACAAAAGTCCAAACTTTGTTAAATAATTGTAAAATTAGGGCTCAAACAAAATGTGAGGCCTAATTATATGAGTTAAAAATGTAACCCAAAAATAGATAGCATTTAATGAACATTTTGACTTAACTGGAGAGGAAATCTTTGTGCTAGAAAAGAATGGATTCAAACAGCTATAAACTGTTTGTACTCTTACTCCAGAATTAATTAATGTTTGAGCTGAGATAAAAATGGGTCAATTCACTCAAATGAGTGGACTCTGATTTAACAGTAAATAATGAGTTAATAAGGGATCAAAACAGAATTAAACCTCAATATAAATAAAAGTTAATCCACTAAATTAGACCAAATAGTTGGCGAAATGCAAAAGTTTGTATACATTTAATCAAATAATTGAATCGATAAATTTTAATTTCATGAAAGACTTATACCAAAGTTATTTATTGAGCTGAAAAATACATTCATTCACCCCAATTGATAGTCATGTGATACTATATTCAATATGTTAGCATACAATTTATTTAGAGAATAGAACATTATAATGATATGTTATGAAAAAACAGATGCGAACTGTACCCTCATTTAATTTAATAGACATATATTAAAGTTAGACAAATATGATTCAATGATCTTATATGGAGCTCAAGTATGGCAATCCAAAAACAGATCAACACTTCTAAGCAATGATAACATAACAGAAACAATTGTAAAATGACATTTTACAAAATGCAATGCAGTTGTCCTACTTTTGAAAGCTTGTGCGCCACACAATAGTTTATAGCAATTGTGTTGAAAAGCATGTACTGCAATAAATTTTTCTGAAAGCTATTTAGAAATCCAAAGAATCTGAACGATTGTTAGACTTTAAAGTAATAAATATAAACATAAAGCGTATAAAAATTATTCAATAAAAAGAACCCAAATCTTCTCTAAGATTAAAACTTGCAGTAAATTTTTTTCTTCATTCAAAGGATACTTTTTTAATTAGTTAACTGTTTTGAAAATCCGTTTTGACTGAAAAAATGTTAATTGACTTCTAAAATTCATTTTTCTTTATAAAATAAAATTAGATTTATTTTGAATGTGATCCAAATGAAGCAGTTCTTTAAGACATAGCACTTTCTGCCTCATACAAAGCCTTACTAATAAAAAAATTGAATGTCATAATTGAATTATGGGATGAATGAATGTTATTTTTCAATAATATATCTTTTGCTAAGATATCTCTTCAAAGAACTGCTCCGAATGTATTTACTTTTGGAGATAAAACTGAACGTTATGATTAATTCATTGTTTATGACGAAAAGTCGCTGAATTGTATGAATTCTTATTGTTCTAGAAGAAGAATATCATTAATTCTTAATTTATCAGCAATTCAAACGATTCCTATTGAGCACATATTATTCTCATTAAATTATATCAAAATTTTCTAACACTACTTATTAAGAAACTGACAATGCAGTGCATCCAAGTTATGTTCTCTCAATATTAATAAATTCTTACAACACTGTATTCATATATTTTAGATCTATTGCAATAATATAAGAATTATATCCTATATTCGCATAATTCTAACAGACATAAAAACAATGATAACATTAGACTTTCTCGAATGCCATTAATTGCATGTAAGTAAATATTTTTATGTGTGAATATCAACCGGTTATAACTGGTTAATAGTTGATCCAAACCTGATCCAAATGAAGATTTTTCATCTTTATTTCTGCCGAATATTACCATTTGGGTAATATTGAACAGTTTTATGCCTATAACTACATCCTGTTCTACCAAATGCTTGATCTCCAAGCAACTCACCATTTAGTGAGTGTCTCCTAACACTTAAATAGCCTGAAACAACTCTTGCACGACATTGAAAACGTTTAGATAACTAAGTTTCATGCAATTCATTTTCTTCCATTTTTAATAAAGTGTGTCCTCTATGTAATTACATTCCTCTCGTGTGGGAGTTTATCAATTTTCTTCCAAAAATAAAGCCCTTTATACGCTTAAACATTTGCATTACACAGGAATTATGTTAATATGAAAAATCATAAAACAAAATCTCATTTTACACTTTCATGCTTTCGATTATCATTTTCTTTATCATCAATGCGTGAATTTTTGTGGTGAAGAACACCTTTAAATGTCAAATATTTAATTATAGACTAAATCTGTTGAACAAATTTATCCGAAAAATTAAATGATATCCTATTACTTGTGTTTCTTTTATTTAAGAATCAATAAAACTTTTTCTGTGTAATTCTCTTTTCATATATAAATGTAAAATATCTTTAATAAAATTTTGACTTCTATTGGTTTCAATTGTATTGAAATAATCGCCTTTGAAAAGAGGTGTACTTTTAATACTAACAGAAAAGAAAATGATTGATATTTGAAATCCCTTTGAAAAGCTTCAGCAAAAGGTTTAATTAAGGCTTAGCGATAAAAAAGAACGACAAAGGATTTCAAAAGAAAAAGTAGATATTCTCCAAATGTACGCACTTTTGCTAATAGTATAACATCTATTATATTACTTTACTCTTCAAAATCCCGTTATTTTATAGGATTTGAGAAAATTTCATTTAATTTAGACGTTTGAATAGTTTTTAAGATTTTATATTATCAAAAATCTACATCTGTTAAGAAAACGATAATTAAAATGAGGAGTAATTATATGGGAATTATTTATCGGATGCATTGCATTATTTGCATTCATTAACAGCAAAAATTAATTAAAATATTCTGAAGTTTTTGCAACAAATATATCTCTAGAATAGCTTTCGGATATAGAATCAAATTTCCTAAATTGCAAATCAGCGACAGTCTAAGTAATCGTCAAATAAATAAAAGTTAATCTTTAAAACTGACGCAAAGATGGAAAGAAAATATAAAATTAAAATGCATTGAAATACTCACCAGAAAAATGATTTTTGCAATAATACAAATTTGCAATATAGTGAACTTGAACTTGAATAGAATATATTCGATGAAATACTTTGCTTCACAAACTGAGATCTCTTTCAAGAATGAGATCGATCACTAGTTGGCTGCGACTGTTATACTCGTAACGATAGAGTCGCTCAGTGATGGTTCTTTGGATTGGATGTTGCGCTCACTTGGGCTCAGCAGTGGCGGAATTATTTACTTAATCAAAAATATGTTAAATCAATAAAATTAATTTGCATTATACGTATTTAAACACGAATAACAATAATTTAGGCTTAGATCAGATGATTGTGAGATATAATTCTCTCATTGGGTTAAATGTTTCCTTTGAGGCATAACAGTTGCGGAATCAGTGATTTGTTACTGTATTGATAAATACGACAGAAATATAATACCTTTACAAGAATGATAAATAAAGGCTATAATTAGCTTGAAATTGATAATAAGCTTCGTTATAAGAAATTAATTTATAATAATCTAAGATAATAAGTGCTCGTTCTGTTTACTTTAACACCTTTAACACAATTTAACACAACTTAACTCTAATAAATGATAAAATTAAAACATTAAATATAACTTTAGACCATAAATGCGTAAATAGTCTCAATGCTTGAGCTGTTTAATTAGAATTCAGATGTTTTTTGACAGAATTCATAATTATTTTTGACAGATTCACAATAATTTTTCGCCTATTTTTCATAAGTTATAACATTTAACAAATGGGCCAAAGCTTTGGGTTTATTTTAATCAAATTTTAAATTTTTTTATGAAAATAAACCATTATTTAATTGGAAAAGTACAGTGCAGTACAATACAGTTGCTGTTTATCTGTTTTTGCATTTTTACATTCAATAGATTAAAATTTGTTTAGAGTTAAGATTAGTTGTTATCTATTTTCCAAATTTATAGTTTTGTTACATTACTTGCAATATTTCAAATCTGTTTAATAAAGTGTAATAACACTAGTAATGAGAAATTTTAGTTTTACTAATGTTACCAATGATTGCCTTTTCATTTCATTGCTTAAGAAATGAAAAAAATTCTGGGTTTTGAAAACAACAAAAGTATTTACATAAGAGTGCAGAATAATTGTCGACTATTTGTTCTTTCTATTTATATAATAGAATTATATAACGCCTTAAATGCTAAGATAGTGGAAGAATATTGAAGAGTAGCATGCTTGATGCGGGAATAGCTCTCAAATGACTTGTTTTTGACAATAAATATATTTGCCTCACTCTAATTGACCTGTAATTGACCAAACGCTTAATTTATAGCACGAATAACAGGCCTTATTGTAATCAGTGGCACATTTAATCAGTATAAGCCTTTCGTCTTTCTTAAGATAATGTCAAACTCTTACTTAAATTAGTAGCTGTTTTACTTCACACCCAAACTCATATATATGAGGTACAGTTGACTCGTTAAAAGTTATGCAAAAACACATAAAGTCTAGTGATGTTTAGGGAAGAAATATTATCTTAAATATTAATCATTTTTTTCGTTATATTAATTGTTTATACAATGATATAACGGACAAAACAACTTACATCCGAGTCTTTTTCAACTTTTAAAAACTTGAGGAGACTTAAAGTTCTTCTTAATAAAGTAATACTTAACTAAATTACTCTGAAAACTAATAATTCATATTTTCGACAGTATAACTACAATCAACTATAAAATAAAAATAACCTTATTATTGACTTTTGAAGCCCTTATTACTCCACATCTTTTTCTAGAGTGATAAAAACATAACTTTAATAAGTCAACTGTACAACATATTGACGTGAAACTTGTTCCGTATCGCACAGTAATTAAGTTAACCATAATAACTGTGAGTTATATTTTGAACTATAAATACAGGTCTCATTAAAAAGAAAACAAGGTAATAAAATAATTTGATTTCTCCATTTTTGTTATTAGTTATTATAACGTTCTAGTTCTATGGGTTCTATGTATGTTCTACGTTATACTAGTTCTATGTAATTATAACATAGAAAACAGATTACAATACTTAAAAATAACTCAAAAATCTATTTTTATAATAAAAAAACTTTTATAAAAGACTATTAAATTTTAAATGAGAATTACATTTTGACTTAAACCCAAATATTTCACTGTTAATGCATTAAATAAATTTTCATTTTATAAATTAATCCAAAATTTAATTGTAAATAAAAAATGCGTTTACTTTTATATTTAATATGGAACTAATATTATTGCAATAGTTAAAAAAAATTAAAATAACATTTTAATTAATTGCTAAATGATTGCAAATTTTATCGCTACAAATGTTGTATAAAATGAACACATTTTTAATTGTCATGTCTTTTGAAACATATTATGAACCTGTTATGAACATCATATCAAAAAAGTTCACAAAGGTGTATACTGTACATATTGGTACAGTATATACAATATCATACGGTACATGTTTTGAATTATTAAATTAATTACTTCAAAATGTAATAACAGAGCTATAGATTATTTGAATGAAAAACATTTTATGACAAACATTGCTATTTTTAATGTATAAGCGTTTGGATATAGCTATCAACTGAGTATTATTTATATTATCTTAATATAATTGGGCAATTATAACAATAAGGGTCGTTCACATGTACTCTCATGACTGGATGACCAAAGAGTGGAAATTTTTAGAGGGAAAACACCAAAAATTCTGAGAAAATTTCGGAAAAAATCCGAAAAAAATCTCAAGATTTAGTGATTAATCATATCATTATCTTTAAAGTGCTATAAAAACAGTATACAGTTTAAAATATATTACTTATAAACAGCCCCAAAAATTATGCAAGAAAATGGGGTACAATTATGGAAGTATTAATTCGAGTAAAAAGTTAAAATTATGCCAGTATTTGATGAAATTTAAGTTATATGAGTTGCGTAGCAACGGGAACTTCTAGTATAATAAATTTTTTACAATAATGTGATTCAGATTTTTGTCATAAAAGTTTAAAGCACTAAAAGCTATAACAATGCTTTTAAATATTATTTTTCAAAATTTAAATTCTTATATTAGTATTAGTGTTATATTTAAGTTTTATGAGTTGCGAAGCAACGGGTGCCGCTAGTATTTAAAGGAAAGTCTTTCGACTCCAATTAAATACAAAAAATAATGTTAGATTCTAAGCTCGAAATCATATTACTTGTCAAAGATGTAAATTTTTGAAAATTATACAGAATTAACATAACTTATCGCATTTGATAGACAATTATTTAGGATTTAGGGAAAATCTTGGGGGGGGGGGCTCGGTTTTCTAACTTTCTAGGAGGTGTACACCCCCGCCTAGACGAATCCTGCTTATAGTACAGTAAGTAAAAATATAATTAATATTTCGGTGAACCTAATACCCGTTATTTAATATAAAAGCATTTGATGTAACATAATATTTCCGTTTCTTAGCTACTCCTTTTGTTATTCAATTGTAATTGTTATTTCATTAATTAGAAAGTTTATATTTGTAATAACGAGCCAATCAAATAACAAATCAATGTAATAGTTGTTAGATTAGTCATTTCCTATTAATGCAATCGATAATTCTTGAAATTACTTTTTCAGTATGTTTTAACTCTATGTGTGTGCACATATTGTCTTGTTATAGACTTATATTTTATTACTTATAAAATGTAATTCAAAATTAAATAAAATTAACAAAAGTATGTCTACTGCAGAATCTTAAGAATCTCAACATTTTTCATGTTCACTACAATATCAAGAAAATTCGGATAACATTCGGAAACATTCAGACTTTTCGAGAATAAGTTAAAAGCACCAAAATTCTGAATTTTGTGAACTTTAATATGAGCTCATTTTTGTGGTTATTTTGTGTTCGGGCTGTTCGGCACTCATTTCTTATTTTCCAACGTTTAGAACAAAGAAAATACAGGATATGGGATATGTGTTTCATCTCTGGTCATCACTTGTATGACACTTGCATTTGCGTTGCATTCAAAGCGTCTGCAAAATAAGTTTGCAGAACATTTCTCAATATTTCTCACTATTTCTTATGCCTTTCAGATCTGTTTCACATGTCTTTCAATTGGTATTAATTGTATTCAATTTGTTTATATGTATTACAAAACAGTATTCTATTGAAAACAATTAAAGGTTTTCTCATTTGAGTCTATTTTTAATTACTATTTATTTAATAAGTTATTCAAAACTGAAGTCATATATAAATCACTTATAATAAAAGTAAAAGAATGAGTGAAAACAACACCACATCTGATGACTCTATTGAAGTGATCACTATTGATGACTACGAAGAGTATGTCATTACCATTGATGATAACGAAGAAGATAATGATAACGACATTCAAATAATTGAAGAGAAGTACAGTTCAAACACTGCTATCTCTAATACTCAGCCATTAATTGTTGAAAACTATGAAAACTATGATATAGTCTCAGAAGAGATAATAAGTGCTGAAACACTTGCAGACAATTCTTCCACTAATTTATTGATCAATGAATTCAATAAATTAACGCATAATTTGTTTGCATCCACTTCTGTGTCAACCAATTGGATGATAATTAATGATCCATTTGTTCCAATGGTTCCAATTGTCAGCAGTGGTGCCAAAGCATTGTCTGATACAAAACAGACACAATATTTAAGCCATAATTGCAATAAACATGTGACTCAAGTGACAAATATGACAACAATTTTGCGAATAAAACAAGATTTGACTCAATTCTTCTCTTCAGACATATCCACCATTCATGTGGTTCCAGAAGAAGACAATATCTCTTTAGTTCACGCATTAATAGAGGGCCCGAACGGAACGCCATATATGAATGGATTCTTCTATTTTACGGTTCAATTTCCCGCCGATTATCCGATAAAACCGCCCGAAGTCAGGCTCAAGACTACCGATTCGGGTAAAGTTCGGTTCAATCCTAACCTGTATAACACCGGTAAGGTCTGTCTCAGTATTTTGAACACATGGTTAGGACCTCAATGGCAGCCTATTATGACATTGACTTCGGTTTTGCTGTCAATACAGTCAATACTAAACGAAGAGCCGTTTTATAACGAACCGGGTTTTGAACTCACGAAGAAAAGCACTGATTATTATGCAAAACAAAGTAGTGATCAATACAACGAACACATAAAATACGAGACAATACGTGTTGCAGTGCCTGATATGATGGAAGTGACGAATGACAGCAATTCAATGCCTCAGCCCTTGAGAGACGCTATGATTGAGTCGTTTAAACGCAATTATTATTATTACGAAGACTTTGTTTTGAATGTAATTAATGCTAGAAATAATAGCCAAAGAGGTCCGTCCGGTTTGCAGTCAATTAGTTCAATCCCAAAATTAAATGTAAACAAATTGAAACCAAATAATGAGTTTAATGGACAACAAAATTCTTTATTAACTTCAAGTGGATTACAATCGTTGCCGTTTTCAGCTCTGAATCAAAGTATTGGTCTCGAGACCTATGATATGATGTTATCATCGTTTGGTCTCAGAAGAGGTAATCGTTCTTTCATTGATTATCCAAATCTATTAAAACGTTTTCAGGCATTGAAACAAAAGTATAAGATTCCAGAAAAAGATCAAACTCTGGAAAGCAATGCAGTGAACACTTAAGTTATTCTGAGCTTATAATTATATGCAATCACATGAAGAAGTCTTGAAGAAGAAGAGAATGAATCTTAATGATGAAGAAAACTATTATTTGGAATATGACTGACTCTGAAGAGAATTAATTAATTAAATATTTTCTTTATTTAAATAAATTGCAAATTAGTTCTTCAGAAAGTTTAGAAATAACATTAACTGATAAATACTTATAAAGTTTATAAAATTGTATTAAAATATAGTAATTAATTATTATCTTAAAGTATTGTATTATTTGTGAACTTTATTGTATAACTTAAATACATAAAAGTTTAAGCTAATACTGATCTATAGATACTATTATATAAAGTGACACAATTGCAATATTTATTAGTATTAAAAATGATAACTTATTGAGCTTTCATTAGTTTTTATATTGAATTTAAGATTTTGGAGACTTTATATACAATTTATAAATAATAGTGGCAATGATTATGTATAAAAATAAAAGTTAATATTCAATATGATGTTACAATTTTACAGTTAAAGTCAAAGATCACTTATATAGGGCTCATCTTTAATATAAGCTTTACAATGACACCACTTTAATAAACAATTTACAAAGTTTTTTGATTGTTTTTACATCAAATTTCCTCAATTAAAAGATAATATGAATTAAAACTATTGTTTTATATCAGTTTCCTGTTATCTGTCAATTATAATATTTTTTGTAAAGCAGAATAATTAATAATTAATTTACTAATAGATTAACAATTAGTAAACTGTTTGTTTTACTCAATTGTAAAACTTCTTGTATTTCTTATGCGTGTATTAAAAGTTAGAAATTTATTGCTTATATTTAAAGATAATTTTAGAATTTAATAAATTCTTTTGAAATCTGATACCATAGTTTACATATCAATAAATTGTAATATAATAACCCACACAGTTTGTTAACCACAATAGAAATCAAGTACTGGTATTATTCTACTGAATATTAAGCTATTTTTAATGAGATTATGCGACTAAAGAATTATTTCCAGAATAATCGTTAACTAGTTTTTCTCTAAATAAAGAATTAAGTTTGCTTTCAAATATAGCCTAAGGCTCAATAATTTTCTTGTACTGTATTATCTGTTAGTTTAATTAAAATATGTACAGTACAGGTACAATTAAAACTATGGATTGCGAAAACTGCAAAGAATCCCAAATGACTTAATTAAGTAAAATACTCGCAAATCTATGAATAAAGTGACTCAATAGTTGATTCACTAAATTGCTTCGACCCTAACAATTGATGCTTAAGCTAATGAGTACTTTATTAAATGAATCGGGTTTATAGACACACTTTTGATCAATGGAAATAAATGGCATTTAAATTCTAAACATGTAATAACTAGTGAATTCATATTTTCGGAATTAACTATTTTTTAAAAATAATTCCCGCAAAATAGATAAATCACAATTTTCTGTGATGGACCAGATTTGCCACTAAATATGAAAAATATATATTCTCTGTTATAAGATTTTATTTTGTTTGCTTATTTGTTTTACTTAAATAGAGATTTGAGAAACTTTTTTAAAATTTAAAATGACATAAATGCAAGCTTTACTATATTTATGGTTCTTTCTCTATGACAGAAAATATTATAAACAGCACTGTATAGACATCTTTACAAAGCCTGCAGAGTATTGCAGGTAAAGGCCTTTCAAGTTATTAAGTGATATCTTTATAAAAATATTCTTTTGCAAAACACATAAAGAATTCAATGGATGAACTTTCCAATAACTCTTCAAAGGTCAAGAATAAACTATTTTTTGAAGAGGAATTTCGGAGAATGAGTTTTGTGAACGAACTTGAGCTCAAGTTTTCTGTTAAAGTATTCAATTATTTTAGTTCTTAAACGATTAGAAAGTTTTGTCTGTTTTGACACTTTAATTAGTTATAGACTATTATACATGAAGAGCAAGAATGCAATAATTATTCAAACAATATTAAAAAATTCTATTCTTTATTTTTTTATAAGGTATAGTAAAAAATATAGTTATAGTTTTGTTTCAAAGTTTATAGCAATAAAAAACTAATTTAGTTATAATAATAAATTTATTAATAGTCGACAACTTTATCAATGAATGCCTGACCGCTATGCAAATTGCGCTTAATGTAAAGTTGTATTATGTGTTGAGATTCATTAATTTGGTTGGTCTTCAAATAAGTATTAACTTCATTGTAATTGAATTATAGTTTAAATAATGATAATTATTGTATAGATAGTAGAGCTGTGGAAGGATACAGGGGTGCCCACCCGTTAATCCGGGTATTCTGTTCCGATTTCTAAGAATCGGGAAATTAAAAATTATTTGTTTCTTTATTTACACTTGAATTTCAAATGAAAAAGTCTCAAAATCCACAGTAAGCACAGAAATGCAAGAAATTGTTGGCCTATTCAATGAGAGTAAGTTTTTCTTTTCTAAGTTCAGTATTTCTTTTAAACCAATTAGTTTTGATAGATTTGAGCATTAAATGCAATTTCAATTTGCAAACATTTGACTGATGATAAATTAGAGATAGCCTTCAATTATTTAAAATTAGCCTAAATTCAATTTCTGCTGTGCAGTGTAGTTAATAATGCTAAACATGTTAACATAGATGTAAAAAACCTGCCAATGTGTCTGCTTTATGTTTCTTAGCTAATTATATATGTAACTCACTCTCCTTAAGTCTCACTCTAAATACAAACCGATCGATAATTACAGCATTTTATATAACATGATATCTCATAATATCATTTCAAGGCCTACAATAATTTAATACTTGTTTAACAGTTTGTTTAAGAGATTTTTTCATCCCATTATAATCTTTTCTTAAAAATAAGCTCATTTTGGGGAAGATTAAACAATTTTCTTAGAATTAATTATTGTATATGTTATTTGTGAGCAAAATGAATTGACTTAAAGACAAGACTTTAAAGCCAATGTGAAACATAAAATACTAATAAGCTTCATAACTGCTTCATAAAGCTTCACGTCTCTCATAATCATTATAAATGACAAAAAAAGATAAATCCCAAGTGATTGCACGCAAGTTCCTGATATATGGAGCGAGGTTGTAGTCCAATCGATGCCTTAAGGAATTTTAACAAAAAATTCAAGGTAACTGATATTTTAAAAATCTTTTGCCAGCGTATAAACTGCTTAAGGCTTAAATAAATGTACTCGAATAAAATAGTGCGAGATTATTATTAACTTGAAAAAATTCTATAGAATTCTTGAATTATTCTGTTCTATAGAATTTTCTATTTTAGACTCCCGTATAATAAAACCTATTTTAGGACATATTCGTAACAAAAGCTACAATTAAATTCAACTTTTGATAGGGTAATTGTAAAAATGATTGATCGCTTGTGAATTAAACTGTAAGGATTATATGGAATATCACTTAATTTTAATTAAATGTTCTTCAACAGTATTATTTTTAAAAGCACTTTAAGCATTCGCAATATTTATTCATATTTGGTTATCTAATTTCAATCATCGATCATATTTCGCAACATTCAGAAAATATAGTGTCCAATAACAACCAATCTCTCATTTTTAGTCCATATTGTTCTTGATTTACACTTTAATATCAAATGTTTATTATATACGACACAATTATGTCATCTGATATAGAATTTCTATCGAAATTCTCGGAACAGTAGGGGAGACGTTACATAAGATTACTTAATCAATATATGTCCCAAAAAGCATTGATTTACTTTTATTATTAGTTTAATTAGTATCTTATGGTTCCTGGCAGTGGAACATATAAAGGAATCCATTAATTTTAGTGTTAAGTGGTTTTCTTATGGACTCAATAGTGCACTTAAGCCAATGAAAAGAACATGTTTTCTGTACTTTCCTTATGATCATATGCGAAATGGCCTCAAATGACTGTTATTAGAACTAATGAATAAAAAACATTTATTCCCATTGAGTTTAATGTTTGTTTCCTGTTAGTCAATAACTCATAAAATAAAGCCCAGCTCACCCACATTGAGAAACGTCTCGTTGTGGAGTCAGAGATATATTACATAATATCCACACCACTATTACAGGTATATTACATCTGAAAGAGACTTGATTTTGATGCAGACCCACACTCAGCTTTTGTGTTAATAATAAGCAATTGGATAGAGTTTGATATTGAAAGGCTACGAATTAAATGTGTTATTGTTTAAGGTCATAACTTTATTCATTTATACAAATATATTCATCTTCTATTCATTTTGCACAAAAAGAATTTCTGAATGAGTTATAATCAGCAAACACACAATTATATCCAAGATATACTACTACTGTAACAGTACTACTGGTATAATGAAATACATAAAAAGGGATACAGTAATACCTCGATATAGTGAACCTCCTTATAGTGAACCTCCTTATAGTGAATCCTCTATATAGTGAATACAAGTTTGAGGTGCCTTATTATAAATCTAATGCTAAAGTTACCTCTTTATAGTGAATACAAATGTGGATCCCCAGCGATTGACTATATCGAGGTATTACTGTATTTTAGTGCATCAATTTCAAAATCTTTTAGCTTAGAGTTAAGTAACAGTAATTTTTTGCATAAGATTTGACAGACTCAATAATTTAGAAAACAAATAATTCCCGGATAGTTGGATGCCATCAGAAAACTAGTAATGTTTAGTTTGTATTATCTATTTTGGGCATAACATTGAAAACTAATCAAATAAGATTGGTATTGAATAAGATGTGACTTATTTGTCTTTGAAGGCAATAATAAGTGGTCTATTGGCGTATTTAATCAAATAAGATCAAAGTGTGAGGAATATAGAGCAGTATTACTCTAAGAGCACCAGTACATTGACCAACAAAGTAATAACTTGCTATTTATTAAAGATATTTTATTATGTCTACAGTTTGGGCGCTTTTCCCAACAGTTCAAGGATTGGATAAAAGACAAAACGAAAATTACATAACCATTATTGATATACGTCTGGTATTAGTTCACGCAATAAACTATTATTTCTCAATTACTTTGTAAAAGGAAGACAAATGTCAATATCAATAACTACATTATAATTGCGTTTACGAATTTCAAGAACATTATCAATGCTTTTGTGGTGAAATAAATATCCCATATGTGAACACATTATATGCTTACGGGTTAGGTTTTGCGCAATTTATTAGTACATTTGTATGGCATAACATTCTATAGCAATGATAATCTCAATAAAATTCTGTGAGAAGTGAGAATTGTACTAATGAAGTTACTTAGCAGCAGATGTTTTGCAGACATACCGATCTCTATTCTCAACCATTCGTTTCATTTATATTTATGATATGTTGTCATTAGTTCAATCTGCCGTCTAATCATTTTGAGCACACAAAGAATCACCTCATAAAAAGTGTATTGATAATGACAATGACAATGACCTCTTAATATCATATCACAAATCAAATGCATTACAGTCTGTGATTGCATGTAATGCATGTAAAATTGCATGAATATGCAGATCATATTTCAAATAAATGATTATTTCGAGCTTAACAATAATTTATCAAATAATTTCATAATTTATAATTTCAGAAATTTAAAAAATGATAAATTAATTAAATTGATAATAAAAATTTTAATTCATAATGATACTTATAATCAGACATAAGCAAGGGGGAATTGGACCCCTAAGGGCTTTCAAAGTTACCTTGGTACCTCCAACGCAAAATAGATTTTGTAACAAAGCAAAACCCCTGAAGGTCGGAACTTTTTCCCATCAAAATGACATTTAGATGTGAATTTATAAATATTGAAATGTGATACTCAGGGATACTGTTTTGTAATTTGACACCTGTCAACACCTGTAAATAATAAACACAATTATTGTTCATTTACAAGTTTGATAGCTGTCAAAATTGGGTTTGGTTCGGTTTATCGACAACAAGGGGGAAACTTTTTCATTTTTCTTGTAAATTAAGTCCGGTTTGAATGAAATTAAAAGTGATTTATATGTAATTTAAACAGAGAATTCAGAATATGATAGAGATTTGTATCTTATCCCAAAAGTTTTTAAGATATAGCAGAATAAAAGAAATTCCTATGTAAAAATTCAGTCGAAGTCAAATATCTAAAAATATATAAAATAAAGGTAAAAATCTCTATCAAGTTCGAAATCCTTCGTCTAATTTACATATAAATCACTTTTAATTGCATTCAAATCGGACTTACTAAGGAAGGGCTGTTTGGTGTTACTTTAATATTAAAAAAAGACTTTTACTACTAGATAGTGATTGAAAAAATTAAATCATTTAAAGTCATTTTATCGGCCAATGAATTTATTTATTTAAATTAAATTAAATTAAAAATTATTGTATTGTGGAAATACCATTAGTATTTCATATGTATGTACCCCCGAAATGTCGTTTTCTTGCAACACGTTTATAACTATTGCTCTTTCTATCTATAAATACCATAATATCTAATTTTTAATTTGATTTAAATCATAATAAATAAACCCATTCGCCGATAAAATGACTTTAAATGATTTAATTTTTTGAATCACTATCTAGTAGTAAAAGCCGTTTTTTAATATTAAGGTAACACAAACAGCCCTTCCTTAGTTAATTTACAAGAAAAATGAAAAAGTCTCCCCCCCTTGTTGTCGATAAACAGATGAACTCCAGTTAAAATTGTTTATTTATAACTTTTAACTTGCGTGGGATACCTCAAGTTATTTCTAGACTCCCCAATGGATCTTTGACCGAAATACCTTATATTACTTCTCAAGTTTGGTCAATACAAGTGTGAGTTTTTTACATGATTTTTATTTATTTATTAATTTCATGTCATAAAAATATTTTGAACATTTTGAAGTGTTTTTAAATGTGATATAATGCGTCACATTCATCATAAATAAGGCCGCTATGTTGGGAGTCATTGTGGGTGCCGGACTCATGATCAGAGTAACCCAAAATATGTTAACATAGCAAACATACCCTTATAGTACTTTTTCAAACTTTTATTAAAAAGTAATCAAATCAGTAAAGTTTTATTATCTAAACTTTTTTCAAACTTTTATATAAAATTACAAAAATCATAAAAAGTCTAAACAGAGCAATACATAAAATATTATTGAACAATATAATATAATTAAATGTAATGCTTTTTTAGATAATTAAAAAATGATTTGTTTCAATTTTTAACGACAATTCTCAATTTTTTCAATAAATGTATTAAAATGTGAAATATTTATTTAATAAAAGTAATGAAT